>JASAMV010002512.1:0-54742 GCA_030248065.1 Rhynchonema sp. JSB1_4 | reverse complement strand
TGATGTCAACACGCAGCAACGTGAGCCGTGTGTGGCTGGAGATACCAAAGTAGCAAAACGGTTCGCTGCCGGTTACTATATTTGACTGGGAAAGTTGCAGGAGCAAAACGCTTTGCTGCCGGCTACTATATTTGACTCATGATGCTGCAGCAGCAAAACGTTTCGCTGCTGGTAACTATATTTGACTGGGGCTTTTGCAGGAGCAAAAACATTTCGCTGCCGGCTACTATATTTAACTGCAGATACCACAGCAGCAAAACAGTTTGCTGCCGGTTACTATATTTGACTGGGAATGTTGCAGAAGCAAAACGGTTCGTTGCCGGCTACTACAGCAGCAGGGCTCTTGGCTGTTGGCTAGTTTTATAGATGTGAAGGGAAGCGTGACATAGACGTTATATCGTGTGTGTTTTACCATAAATTTTTTTATCACTGAGACTTTTACCACTAATTCGTCACTAGCAGAATTGATTATTTTATTCGTTTTTAATCAAACCTGCAAATTAGACGACCGCAAATATTAGGCAAAATTCTGCAAAAATAGGAAATAATTTCAGCGATCACAGTGCAATATAGTAGGCGGCCTATGCCGTTAAAAGGGTAAAAACTAGGATCAAAG
The DNA here is from genome assembly GCA_030248065.1 of Rhynchonema sp. JSB1_4. Lineage (NCBI taxonomy): Eukaryota > Metazoa > Nematoda > Chromadorea > Monhysterida > Xyalidae > Rhynchonema > Rhynchonema sp. JSB1_4. The sequence continues at coordinate 54,126 of JASAMV010002512.1, read as the reverse complement.
TGCCAAGGCAGTGTCGTACTTTGAGATGGCCTTCAAGTTTCGATGCTATAATGGGGGAAAACAAGCATTTACCTCTTTCTTTGATGCTACAAATGGGCAAAACAAGGCTGGACGGACGTCCAGCAGTGCTGTCAAAGTACTGGGCGCTCCGGCGCGGCGGGCTGGCCAACACATAGCTGAAACCATTGCAGAAACCACTGTATGAAACTGAAAAAATCTGAGTCCAAGGGAAGCCAAATGGTGTCTCAGTCCTAATGAAACGACACTAGGTGTGATCCTATCGAGGCTGAGCTGAGTCTGGTGGAAATAAAATTGCGTTTGCGTCGAAGGCGAAACAACATTTAGCTTGAACGAGTCGAAATTGAGTTTGTCTGTGTTTAAACAAAGTGAAACTCAGTCCAGAAACAAACGAATCTGAGTCTGCCAAAATGGGACAGAGGGACAAAACTGCGCATGAGTCCATACTGAGGTTGAACTTGAGCCCGAAGAAAACACACCCAGTCCAACAAACACGAAATTTTCGTTTGGACACCAGATTCAGTTTTTTTGAAACTGAGCCAGGGTCAAAACTAAACGTAACTGAGTCGAAATAATACACATTGGGTCCATATGAAACGAAACCGTTGTGTTTGAGTCCGTACGAAACGAAACTGAGTTTGATTCCAAGTAACGGACACATTAAGCGAACAATCAGTTTCATAAGATGGTTTCTGCAATGGTTTCAGGTATGTTATGTTGTTGTGTGTCTTTGAGAGACGAACTGCACCAAATTCCAATACACAGAATATATTGCCGTTCGTCTCTCAAAGACACACAACAACATGATTGCATCACGGCACTGCCATCCCGGCAACATCAAAGATAGGTTTCAGGTATGTGTTGGCTGGCCCGCCGCGCCGGGGCGCCCAGTACTTTGACAGCACTGCTGGACGTCCGTCCAGCCTTGTTTTGCCCATTTGTAGCATCAAAGAAAGAGGTAAATGCTTGTTTTCCCCCATTATAGCATCGAAACTTGAAGGCCATCTCAAAGTACGACACTGCCTTGGCACTTTGATCCTAGTCCTATTTGTGTATTGAATAATCGGACATAATCCGGCCGTCAGGAGACTCTGTCGGTTCGTTTGGCGATTGAAATCCCCATATTATTGGCATATTTGGAACGTCATTGGTGTTTTATGCTTATGTGACCTGTTTACGAGCTCGCGGGACCACATAAGTAGGCTAAAAATATGACGAAAGCGAAAATTTGTTGAAATTGTGAATTTTGTGTGTAAAGTTCATTTCTTGCTCATACCTCCAAGGATGCAGATGGACCAACCTAGATTTACACATGATTAACAACAATGATGCTTTTACTATCTGGCATGCCATATATCACCTCGGTACACTGTTGTTAAAATAGGAAGATATGAGATAGAAATGTGCTCGGGGTCCCCAGGAAAAGGCAAAAAGTTGACGCTCACCACAGTTAGCGAGCTTTTATCGAAACTTATCAGCGGTGGAATATTGGTCATTGATCGCTTGAATAGCATGCGGGCTTTTTGCCTGCTTTATATAAAAACTCTGTGTGCTTTCTATGTGACCCAAAAATACAACGGAAATTTTTTTTTCGAAAATTTATGTGGTTTTGGCAAAATAGCGCGAGCTGTGGTAGTGCCAAAAACGTGAATGTGGCTCTAAATTAGTGCCAAGGCGTTTATGAAAGATTTGTGACCAAAAAGCACACTGAGAACATGCCAAGCACATCGATATTTTAATTTCCAGGTGCTGAGGTGGGGTCAAAATTTTTTACCTTTCCGCCCTCCTGGCTCAGACAGGGAGCTGATATGGGCAAAAATTTTCTTGGCCGTGTATTAGACCAAGCCCACTTACGGTGCCAAGTCCCATTGAGATTGGTTTCGGTCGCATATATATGGCTTTGGGTGATATTTTCGAAACGGTGTAAAGGTGAGTTGGGTGTAAAGGTCGGTGTAAGCTCAATCGAAAGCTCGGTCGGTGTCAGCTCGGTGTAAACATGAAACATTGCCTGCTGTTAACGTGGAATGTTTCATGTTTACACCGAGCTGACACCGACCGAGCTTTCGACCGAGCTTACACTGACCTTTACACCCAACTGAGCTTTTCACCGTTTCGAAAATGCCACCCTTTAACATCCTTAATGCAAAAGTCACGTGACCAAGAAAAGACACCGAACAGATCAGCAAGTTTGATTTCGCCCGTGCAAAACTCGGCATGTCATGTGTATATAGCACGTACCTTCGACTCTGTTGAGAAAAAGTTCGCCGAATATCTGCCAATACGGCGTGTAGACTGCTTCCACAAGCACTTCGGCGTGGAAGGGCTCGTGTGGGAACAGCAAAGACTAAATGAAGACCAGTAGTTGGTAAAATGGTTTTGTCCAGTATAGTAAATTTCCAAATTCGCTGCCGCACAGTAAAGTACGCCCCATAGTTAATGTCAGGTTCTAAATCCGAAAATCAACTTGTAAAACATTCGGACAGCCAACACACACGCAGCATGCCAGCCAGCCAGGCTGCTACGCGCAATGTTACATAACCGCGCATGGTTAGCGTTCGGGTTTAGAACTTGACATTAACTATGGGGCGTATTTTACTGTGCGGCAGCGAATTTGGAAATTTACTATACCATACCAGTAGTGTTGAAAATGCGCCTAGTACGGAAAAAAGTCGTTGGCGACGAGCCAATCTTGGTTTCATTCAGTGCTACGACAGTTCATATACAGCTCTCAGTTCCCGCTTTCACCACACGCGCCCCAAAAGACATTGCTGAAGTTGTACATGTATGGGTTCTTCCGATCGCCGCCCTTGTAATTGGGGACGGAGTAATTTGGGCAGCCGGACATAATTTCAACAAGAGATGAGCTTGAGTTGCGGCAGTAGGCATATTACTGATATGTACGCGGTGAAGAATGCTGTTGCCGCATGTCAGTCATACAGCACTGTCCAATTGTGGCGAATTAAGGTTTGTACTCACCTGCATCGCCAATCCGAAACTGCAGACGAACACAGCAAGAATGAATATGAAGACCTTCAAATCGTGCAACTGAAACAAAAACACGTATTTTCACTCACTTATACCGACACACAGAAAACGGGCACCGCGTTTCCATTGAAAAACACTGTTGGTGAAACTGAGTCGGATAAGGCTAACGATTTGGTCAAGGGTGACTTGCCCCGCGCAAACCAAAGCTAATCTTGATCACATGAACATACATGTACCAGTTTCTTTTGCGTTTGGCTGCAAAACTCACCATTCCTTGGATCATGATGATCTTTGGACCGACTGATCTGAACGCAAGGAACGTGAACAGTAATTTCATGTAGGCCAATAGCAAAACCACCGCGTACACCATTCTGAAAAAACACACATGTATGTGATACAACAGTAACCTGAGTGGTTCCACACCGTTTGCTCAATGAGCCCAACCTTGCGTACTTCGCGCACGAGTAACATGACGTTGCATAGCGCAGTGAAAACGCACCCAGCATCGACACGTACATGAGCAGGTCGATTAGATTCCAGAAAATGCGCAAGTGGTTGACGATTTTCTTCAATGGATTTCGATCTTCTCGATTATATACCTGGATGCGACTCAAATTATGGAAAGCAGTACCTAACAGCTTCACTATTTACGAAAATTCTTCGATTGCGCTGAAACAACCGACCGGTTTAATAAGCGACATAAAACATTGTTCATTGGCACGGTTGTAAACAGATCTTGTTTGCTTGATCTCTATGCGAAGTCCAACCAACGTACCCATAGCATAAATCTGTACCTCAAACATCGCATTGCAGAACAATAAGAACGTCCAGATCCAAATCACCAATTCCAAAATTGGCAGCGGTCCATCGCCAATCCATCGCTGACTTACGAACTTGTGACGAGGGTTCAAGACCAAGTATGTGAAGATGATCAGGAAGAACAGGTACCAAAGCTGCAAACATCATGAAAAGTTTGAGTGTCGCTGTCCCACACAGACACACACTATACCGTTGCATGATAAAATTTTGTGATTGGTGCTTTGTAGAAATCTTTCAGTGCATCCGTACGGCCTTCGGCCGACTTTGTTCTGCTTTTCCTTGACCAACAACCAAAGATTGCAGCCCGGCTCGGTAAAATGTCAGGCGAAGGCGTAGTTGTTAGACGTCGTTGTTTGAAACGGATGATTGGAAAAAACCAGGACAACGGGAGCAGCATCACCAAGAATATCTGAAGTACAAAATGTCAAGCAGTGATACAGGTGCTACTTTTTCCAGACCAGCTTCTGTCACTATCTATATTAGCACCAGCTTATCTCACACAGGATCAAGAGACGATATACGATTTCCAAGGATCAAGAGACGTTGTCGGATCTTTTTGGAGATCAATAACTGTTGATACAAACAGGTACCTGGGATTGAAATTCACTTACGCGCCACTTTTCCGTGTTGTCGGTCATCCGTCCATACCAAATTGAGCTCAACTTTGTCTGACAGCAAGTATGACACATAAAGTCCTGAAAGTGTGCTGTTTGGTTTAGATTCTGCACTTCCCAATCTAGGTACTGCATTCTTGCTATTTTTATCGGTCGAAAATCAACTGTTCACATTTGCTCGTGTTCTACACACTACTGTTTTTTTTTGTTCGGACTCACAAGAAGAACACACAAGTGCCAATGGTGTTAACAGCATGGGGTTGCAATTTTCGCTATCCAGAATCCACAAAACTGAAATTTTGGATATCGATTTTTTGATGGGAAATCAGTTCGACAACATTTTTAGGAACTCTCACAAAAAGTTTGGCGTGCCAATTACAAGTAAATCGTCAGTTATATAACTTTTAAGTTCCCCGATTTGTTTTTTTGCAAAATTTTAAAAATGAAAAAATTTGAAAAACTAGGATGTGAACGCGATTAGATCTCTGCGGTTAACAGGCGTAGAATGCTGAAATTAACACATCCAGAGCAGTTTTTTGTCTGCTATTCAGTGCAGTTATAATATTTGCATGACATGACAATTTTCTCTTCCGTTACATTTTTTCAATAATTGGTCAGAAAATAAGGGTGTTTTCGGAAACAGTCAAATAAAAAAAGGCCTCACCATCGATTTTGTTCTGTCACACCCAGAAAGAAAGCGCATAAAATTCTGGTGCTGAAGGTATAATTTTCATTGGATGTCATGAGTAATCATCAATCGAAATCGAATGATCGAAACAAAAAAATTTTTTTGCTTTTTTTTCACTGCTCTTTTTTTCAGGCACTGGCTGATTTTTAAAAAAAAATTTAAAATAGTTTTTAAAAAAAGTTCGAGAATAAAAATTTTTTTAATCCAACCCTGGCCTTGCCTGTGTGTTGAAGGTTGAGGCAAACAAGCTGTCCATAACAAATTTAAAAAAACAACTTTTTTCATAGGGTGATATTTTCGAAACGGTGTAAAGGTCAGTTGGGTGTAAAGGTCGGTGGAAAGCTCGGTGTGAGAAAGTTCAGTGTAAGCTCGGCGTAAGCTTGAAACATTGCACGCTGATCAAGCAGCAGACGCGCGTTTCTAAACGAAAGGTCAACTTTGGCAGTCTGCTGTGCAAGTGTAAATCGTTTGTTTGTAATATTGTTTGTTTAGGCTGGTCGCACAAGCGTTTTTAAACGATATGTATGAATTTCGTAACCTTTCATGGAGCCGTTTTGATTTCGTGCTGCGATCAGTTAGTGACCTCAAAATTTTTGGATCCGCCGTCAATGAATGTTCAATTTCTCAACAGCCTTGGGGCGAAATGTTAGGTAACTTATACAAATATTCCTTTAAAACGTTTGTGCAATCAGCTTAAATGAACCAGATAGCAAACAAACGATTTACGCTTGCACAGCAAACTGTCAAAGTTGACCTTTTGTTTAGAAACGCGCGTCTGCTGCTTGCTCAGCGTGCAATGTTTCAAGCTTATAGTCCGTCCACCAGCTCATGGCACTTTGTGTTGCTGCTGACTGGTTTGTTCGCTTCCTCCACGTTCAATTAAGTAACGAATGGTAGCTCTCAAAACATGTCCTTGGTTCATTTTTGGAGTTTCACAAAATCGTCGACCTGCCCACTTAAATAGGCTCCTAGCTACTTAATGCTTTGGAGTTGGTAACTGAAATTTTGTGTGGGTGTCAGCGGATGTGCCAGTCAACTTTTTGACTGATATGAGCGAAATCCATTTTTTCCGATTTGTGGGCCAGTTTCCCACACGCCTTGCGAAAATTGCAACCCCATACTGTTAAATGCGGCGCGAACAGTGCTCTTGCATTACGTGGTCAACTCAAGTGATCAAATAATTTCGTCAACTCACAGCTGTGTGCATGCTACGGTATAGTACTTATCTAACTTGTGGTAAATTGGGCTCCATATATTTGTACACATTCTGAAAAACCTCGCACCTATACAGCGTTCCCGCGTTAACCGTCATTTCTCAGGGATTCTCATCTGAAGTGTTCGTCTGCGATCTAGCCAGACCAAACTGGGGTGCATGCCAATTGTATGACTGCCGTTGATATACATCTCGGTATGTGTGTAAGTTTAGCTTGGAATGAGTAACTTTTAAAAGATCTTCTGTTTCATTGTCTATTATGATGGCAACCAACCATCATTTGTTTGGATTCGGCCAGCACCAGCAGCGTAGTGTCACCCAACAATAATGGCTGCACAACCAGCTGTCTGGCGTAGTCGGGGTTTTTCTTATAGCACGCATCAAGCACATTGCGCGCCACTTCCTCGTAGTATCTGCGTGCATGACTTCGAACTCAGGAGAACATAAGGAACAACACTGTAAATTATTATTAAACGCATTATTCAAACGAGAACAATAGCGGGCAAAGTCGAACTGACACAATCCCCGTATTCACCACCCGGTTCTCATCGAGCGCTCGTTCTAAGCCCGTTCCAATCAAGTTCCCATAGTTTAGGATACGGGTTCTCCGCTGGTTCTCAGTCTGGTTCGCGTAGTTAACGAGAACGTCGAGCGCGCGCGCGCGGTGTGTGTGTGTGTGTGTGTGTGTGTGTGTGTGTGTGTGTGTGTGTGTGTGTGTGTGTGTGTGTGTGTGTGTGTGTGTGTGTGTGTGTGTGTGTGTGTGTGTGTGTGTGTGTGTGTGTGTGTGTGTGTGTGTGTGTGTGTGTGTGTGTGTGTGTGTGTGTGTGTGTGTGTGTGTGTGTGTGTGTGTGTGTGTGTGTGTGTGTGTGTGTGTGTGTGTGTGTGTGTGTGTGTGTGTGTGTGTGTGTGTGTGTGTGTGTGTGTGTGTGTGTGTGTGTGTGTGTGTGTGTGTGTGTGTGTGTGTGTGTGTGTGTGTGTGTGTGTGTGTGTGTGTGTGTGTGTGTGTGTGTGTGTGTGTGTGTGTGTGTGTGTGTGTGTGTGTGTGTGTGTGTGTGTGTGTGTGTGTGTGTGTGTGTGTGTGTGTGTGTGTGTGTGTGTGTGTGTGTGTGTGTGTGTGTGTGTGTGTGTGTGTGTGTGTGTGTGTGTGTGAACGCTGGACGTCTGCAAAAGCTCGAAGCTCGACGGGTGACCGCCAGTTGTCCTGTCGAATGACAGGCGAAACCTGCAACTGCAATTCTCATCTGTATGGTTATTTTTTCTTTCATCTCTCGGTTCTCGATGAGTTCTACTCAAGTTCTCGTTAACTACGTGAACGAGCTGGGAACCATCGGAGAACCCGTCTCCTTAACTATGGGAACGCAAGTGGAACGACGTTAGAACTCCAAAGGACCGAGAACCCGATTGGAACCGCGTGGTGAATACCGGTGTATATCTGTCTGCCTGTTCTGATTTTTCTGATAATTCAAACGGCAACGAAATGACTGTGATGCTCTCCAGCAACAATGTGCAACAACCTTCCGGTCCAAATATTCGCATCAGGGTAAAGTGTGTCGAAAAAATGGATTTTTGTAGGACATCGGTGCAATCGGGTAATGGATGGGGGAATCCGGTGTCCGTTTGGTCAGGTGATGCCTCAAAAGTGCTTGAAGTGATGTGCACCATTTTGGGTCACTCAAAGATTTTGTTCAAAGTTGGTATGGTGAGTTTCTATATTCGCTGCCGCCCAGTAAAATACGCCCCATAGTTAGTATCAAGTCCTAAACCCGAAGACCAACTTTTGAAACACTTAGGTAACGCGCACACACACACAAGTGCAGCTTGCCAGCATGCCAGGCAGCAATGTTTCTGATCAGAACCACGCGTGGTCAGCGTTCGGGTTCAGAATTTGACATTAATTGGGCGTATTTTACTGCGCGTGAGCGATATTAGAAATTTACCATATCCAGAGTTTGCTTGGTGCCGAATCAGAATTTCATGTTGGTTGTTAAATAGCACAGTTAATGATGCCAGTTATAGCTCCTTTAGTAATGCCAGTTATAGTTCCTTTAATAATAGAAAATGGACAAAGGTGTACACACTGTGAGCACTTGGAGGGTGACGTGAGCAAGTGGACACAGGATTCCCCAATCCAAATTGCCTCAGCTGACCGAACTGTTACCGAAATCCATTTTTCAATGTGATCATTGTCGTCTCACGAACCGTGATTCGGACATCAGTCTTTCCTCCAGGTCCATTTCGGCCTTTCGACGACACTCGCGCCCGAGTGCTTTCAGCAGACATGCGGCCGTCAGTGCATCGCCAATCGCGTTCTTCGACTTTGTCCACAGCATGCGCGCGAGCTGATGTCGATTGAACATCACCGACAGGAAGAACAGTTGACTGGATGGACGGTCCACTGACTGATCATTAGCCTCCGGCGGCGTTGCTTCACGCTTGCCCTGCACTTTCGACTGCGTCCCGTCCGTCGACTCACCGCGCCACTCGTACTTGCGGCCCGCGTAGAATGCGGCAATTTTGTCGTCAAGCAGACTCGCAATCACCCTGCCGACCCGGCCAAGAACGCTTCTGTTTGGTAGATTTGGATCGGTCTGCAATAACCATATGTAATTTTTGCCATACCAACAAAATAACCATATGCATTTGGAGATCAATGCTCGATCAACGGGATTGAAATTATCGGGACTAAATATCCGGATCGGGACTAGATTTTTGCGTGATGTTCACTGCACTATTGAATAGGTCTCATTTTCGGACGTAGTCGTCAGGCCCAGAAAAAAGCGCAGTAAGAAACGTTTTAACTTTTAATCTTTTAACTTTGTTGTTTGTACATTGACTCGTTGTAAATACTCATACTCCACACTCACAGCAGCCTCAGTCATACCGGAGTTTTCCACTTAAAGCCCCGGGGGCTCTATACGGAAATTGGTGGAACATGGACCCTCCGACCAGAAAGAAAAAATCCAATTAGAGCCCCCGGGGGCTTTAAGTGGAAACGTTTCAGTTGCCTAAAATTATGCCAGAGTAAAGGGGTGCTTCAAAAAGGCTCGATTTTTTGGAGTGTTTCGTTTATCATTCATCACACACGGCGTTTCGAACAATTCGAACAATACTTTGCATCTCGTTTAACAGAGAAACGTCTGAGTATAAAATGCTGAAAATATCTTAGATTGGATTATCTTGCGCTTTGCACAGGCCGGCCTCAAACTTTTTTCATTTTTTCTCCTCCTGTTAAAATATGTGGGCTCCGTGAAACATCACAAAGCAACGAGTTGAAAATCCATTCCATAACTCTTGGTTTCTGATACTTTGCCTTAATTTTCTGGAAAAATGGCTGCAAACAAACGCGGTCAACATTCAATTGTAGAGTCACTTTAGCCACGGGCCTAAACCACAGCGATGCTCAAACAAAATTTTTCAGAGGCTGCCTGGCGTGCGCTGTGGATGATGACTACGCTGAAAAACTTTTTGCTTTTCGCTTTTTGCTTTTGTCATTAGTTAGAGCGGCCTTATCGATTTGTTATTTGGGCCGGGATGATTCGCTTTGAATTTCCAATTCCTGCTTTGCTCCAATAGTGAATGGGTATAGGGTTGGAAAAAAATTTTAAACAAGTTTTTTTTAATTAAAAATTTTTTTTTTTAAAAAGTCTGAGATTCGGGGAAATTTTACCAAATTTGCCTAAAAAACGCGCAAAATCGCGAAAAAAATGGAACTTTAATTGACAAGTCACTTTTGCGACTTGGTTTGCATCACTTATGAAGGGTCATAGGGTGCGATCCAACAGTCTGTGCTTGATATATGTACCGATGATTGCTGCTCTGTGGTATCGGACACAACAGTTTGTGGCCGAATAAGCAAGATTCACTCATGAACCACACAGAATTGAGAATATAAGCTGCAGAAATACTTGTCGGGTAGCTGAATCAGTGTCGTATATGACCGACCTGGGAGCACTTTCTATTTCATACAATAAAAACTTACAAATTGTAGCCAAAAGTTACAAGCATGTAAATCCACTTTCCTTTCCACAATAATTTTGTATCCAGTTACAATTTTTTGTGGCTGGATACAATACTGCTGAAAATGTTTCGATGGCACGATTTTCTTTCGCTTAGGTAACCATGAAAACGCATGTTTGATAAAATTAGTTTCCAACAATTTGCTTAGAGATGATAAACATTATTTAAAAAATCGGGCCCGGGTCAAATAATGCATAAGCAATCAAATTGTGTCGAGTTAGGACGGTCCCAATGGTGTGCACCCAGCTATTGGTCGCACAATGACTTTATAAGAATTGGTCAACTTTTTTTCCTGAATCGTAAAGAGGGAAAGTGACGTTGCGTTGCGTGATCGCACACAAAACACGTAGTAAAGAGAATGTTTCAGACCTGCGGCAACGTGGTTGATCTGCTAGATTATTTTCAGCTGAAAATGTTTTGTGAGAATCACAAATAGCACAGTAGTTAAGAGTGACTGAACGTGAAAATCAGGATTGATTTTGATGAATTCTTATATAGCCATTGTGCTACCAATACAATTTTTCTCTTTCTTACAATGCGAGTTATAAAATTTTCTTTAGTAGCTGGATACAGTACCCAGTTACAATTGTAACTTCTTACAATTGTATCACTCACAATTGTAGATGCGTGAATTGACTTTTGTACCTGGGTGCAAATTGTAGCGTTTTTTGTAAGAACTTACAATTTGTATGAAATAGAAAGTGCTCCCTGATGGGTCATGACATCGAAGTACCATGTAGGTACATGCATACTCTGTCCCACGTATCACGGGAAGGTATAGTAACATCATTTGGGGTATCTTAGGTACCAAATACATGCCCCAAAGGTGATTTTGTGAAGAAAATTTTTCGACCCTTGAGAAACAATGACAAAAATTCCCCCCTCCCCCCAAAGGCCATTTTTGGACGTTTTAGAACACTGCTCTGTTCCCCTGAAAAAATTTAAAAAAAATTTTGCCCAACCCTGAATGCTATAATAATAGCTGATCGCAACCAAATGTTTTGTGCAGATACGAACGTATAGTTGTTTTAGCTGTCAGAGGGTCACGCGCCGGCCTGTTAAATGCAGTGAAATACCTAACACTAGCTGTTCAAACAGTGTGCCGACTCCACCAAGCTGGCGAGGAACTTTGTTGCGAAAGCTTTGGAATGTCTGCTCTGTGTAAGCAAGCCCAATTGGCGGACTGATGTCGTATTGAAGTAATATTTACTTTACACAGAGCAGCGTGCCAGCCTTTTTTGGGCCCAAAGGTGATTTTGTGAAGAAAATTTTTCGACCCTTGAGAAAAAAAATGACAATAAATAACCCCCAAAAAGGGCATTTTTGGACGTTTTAGAACATTTTCTTCCCAAGAAAAATTTAAAAAAATGTTTTTTTTAATTTTTTTTCAAAAACCTTTTTTTAACAAAAAAATTTTTTGCCCAACCCTGAATGGGTATATCATGTAGTGTATGTGGCAAAAAAAGGTCATGGTGTATACCTGAGGCAGTTTCATGTCGTTGACCATGCCTTGCACAATCTCTGCCATTCTGGAACGACTGTCACCGAGCGATATTTGATAAAGATCATTCAGGCGTCCAACGGTCAAGAACTGCGCCAACGGCAAGCCTTTTTCGAGGAGCATCTGTGCCAGAACGGTGCGATCTTGTGTCAGTGCGTCGCAGACGAGTGCGTTCAGAATGCGTTCAGTGCGTGTATTGTTCTGAAATAATGTGTGTGCGATATGATCTGGGAATATGGCAAACAACAGTAGTTTTCCATCCGACGCACAATCACAAATGACGGCTGACTTTGTCAGCTCATCATGCTGCTCTTTTGCAACCACCAAAGAGGCTCACCTGCCATCCTGTCGGTGGAAATTTATCTCTCTGTGCTCCGCCAGCATTTGCGGCATGCATGAACGCTGAAAGTGCTCGTTGCAACTAGTCTAGGTTACACATGGCCCGAATTAGTTTCAAAAGGTATACCATCTATAAACGCTTGCAATATGGTGGCGCTCAGAGTTGCTTTGTCGTCTGTTGCTGGGTCGAACACAGTCACCTGCATTATTGAAGTACGTGATACCCTACACAAATTCAACTGGGATGAAATCAAACGTGCTGATCGGCCTTTGTCCGTGGCTTTTTGAATTGAGGTTATTTCGAGAGAATTACTGATGCCTCTACTTTCGATCAACATAAAAGTTATTCATTTGAGGTCTGGAACAGAGGTGGTCAAAAATACATATGTACATATGATTCAAAAAGTCACTTGACCAATGATGACCTATGTATGACCAAAATTGATTTCGTTCTTGGTCTTAATCATGCAAGACAATGGACGAATCGAACCAGATGCCGACGCTTTTTGAGTATTTGATCGATTTGCTCCTTGACTTTGTTTGCTACTTCTTTCTTTACTTCTTTATTCCCTTCCGCAAATTTGTCGACCAACGTTTCCATCTTCATTTTCTTCTCTTCTTCATTCTCTTCATTTTCCTTCACAGAACTAAAAGAAAAATAATGTTTGAGTTATGCAATGTTGTTTGGTTGACTGTGGGCGAAAGAGTTCATGTTGTTTATTTGCTTTTGGCGCGTGCTCCACAATTTCAACGACCACTAGAAATGCATGGTTAAAAGGGGCACGACATTAAACATTTTTGGAGTGGCACACACCAATAGATGTGCAGAATTGGCAAAAAGACGTCTGAAGTAACATGTTTTGAAAAGACAATGGCACCGTACATCGAAGTTTTAATTCAGAAATTCACCTCCGAATGTCGACTGCAAGCAACAAAATTCTATTTGCTGCGGTCGCTCGGCTTCCTGAAAATTAGGCATCGAGCTCGAAAAAGAAGGAAGAAAACGTTGAGACCAAGCACATATTCTAAAGATGGGCAATTTTATCACACAGGGAATTGCCGTTTGGGTCACACTGTGGGTTAGATTCGAACAACTAATTTTGTCCAGCGTGGCAGTTGTTCCCCGACACGTACGAACAACTTTCACGCTGGCCGAAATTTGTGGTTCAAATCTATCTCGCAGTGTGACCCAAGCGACACTCCACCCCTGTGTTATAAAATTGCACCTCTTTAGAACAATGGGGTGGAATTTTCGAAACGGTGTAAGGGTCAGTTGGGCGTAAAGGTCGCCGTAAAGTTCGGCCGAAAGCTCGGTCGGCGTAGCTCGGTGTAAACGCGAAACATTGCCTGTTATTAACGTGAAATGTTTCAAGCTTACACCGAGGTCTATCACACTGAGCTGTCGACCGAGCTTTACACCCAACTGACCTTTACACCGTTTCGAAAATATCACCCAATGTAAAGGCAAACTACACCAACACGAGCACGATTTCGAAGGTGGTGTGCATTCAAAACGAATAGAAAGAGAAAATCGTCATGCTCCACTTTGCAACGTGGAACATTTCACAAATCAGCAGCCACGTCAGAATGTTTCACTGATCTGCCAGCTGCGAAATCGAGCTCGTGTTGACGTAGTTTGCCCATACTGGGCCGACATCAGCTGCGTTGCTGTGGAGTTCGTTTTGAACATTTTCTTCTTTCATTTTTTGAGCTCGATGTCTGTTTTTCAGGGAGCCGAGCGACCACAGCAAATTGAATTTTGTTCCTTACAGTCGTCATTCAGAGCTGAATTTCTTAATGGACATTTCGACGTTCGGCGTCATTGTCTTTTCAAAGCATGTTACTTCAGACGCCCTTCTTGCCATTTCTGCGCAGAAATGTTCCGAAAATATTTAATGTCGCGCCCCCTTCAAGTTTATGACGTTTCGGAACCACCAAAGCTTCGCTTTCAGTGGTCATTATCTGATGATGCTACTTTGGTGGTAACGAAACTAACCATTCGTATTTGGCTATTGAAATTGTGCCCATCATGCCCGAAATTAATGACATGACAAAATGTTGATGACCTACATATCATCGACCTATAATGCCCCCAGCCTTAATATTTCATTCTGGGAAAGAAACAGCAAACAATTTCTGGCGCACGCATTCAGCAGCCATAACGAGCGCTCGAGAATTTGTTCTCTGTTCTCTCAGTGAATGAGGTATACGTTTGTCGTACCTAAAACAGCCATCTAGCAGCCAGCTGATTACATGAAACGGGCATAACCTCTTCAGCTCATAACATTTGGCAACAAGATCGGCCGCGGGTCCGCTGTGCTTTATGAGAATCACTGGAACGGCGTCACTCGACCCGTCACTCTCATCCTCAACGTTAACAGCATGATGAATACTGCTTATGGTACTCACATCGCCGCCCAGCACCACCATAGCAACTGGAGTGCCAACATCTGAATATGGTACAATCAGGTCAGTTTTTTTCGGGCAAGTTGGCTGAAATCTTTTTGTGGACTGATGTGCCACCGGCACTCTTCCAAGCCGATATCCATGCACTCTACCGGGAAAGAGTCCTTACTTCCGAGCAACCAATCGGTTGATTAGTGTTGCAAAGAGTGTGTATGGTATAATGGTATATATGTAGGTATGATACGCCAGAGGTGCTCGCACCGAAAAGGTCTGGCGCATCTCGCCCATTTGATGTTGTTTTCTGTTTTCAAGTACAGCGAGCAATACACGCCGCTCCGGTCTAATATCACAGTGCTCAACTCAAATGGTCAAATCACTTCGTCAACTCACAGCGTGGTCAAATGAGCGCGAGAAACAATACGTGGCATATTTGGGGGTTAGTTGACGAAGTGATTTGACCACTTGAGTTGACCACGTATAAGCCCCGCTCCGTAGGCTGGATTGCGCATTCCGTGCATTTTTCTTAAACGATTCTGTATGTAGAAGTACATGCCGCCCCTGCCTATGACCCCCGAACGAACGGTTGGATTGATGCTCTTTTGGGCTGAGCTTCGAACAGAGCGCGCATCTTCTTCGAATGTCTTCCTCGAGCCTTTTTCTCAGAATGTCTTCGGCGTTCTTCCTTGCTGGTCCCGTGGTGCCATTGTCACCGAGCAGAAAGTGCGTGTGGTTATGATCCAGCGTCCGTTTGACGTCCGCATTAGCGTCCCTCTGGTATTCAGCCGGAAATTTGCCTTGATGGCTGTCATTTGCCGGTGATTCCAGCAGAGCACGCATATTTTTGTCTGAAAAAAGCAGCTCAACATTTTTGGTTGCGCAACATTATTGCAGCTACATATTGTATGTAGCCAATTGGGATGCAGACCAGATTCCAGTATTGTAAAGTCCAAAAAGCCATATAGCTATAGAATCAGCATCAGTTGATATGTACATGCATCTTCTTGATGGATTGCTGATTGATCGAAATAAAGCGTGCAACTCATTAACGAATCGATTTGCTGTCAACGACACCTTACCCAGGTTTCCCCAACTAGAAATACCGACGACAACGGTTGTCGTTCTGCTCAACACGCGATGCTCTCGCAAGGTTTTGCCAATGTATTTCGGCACACCGACGGCAGTGCCGGAAGTGATCAGCCAGACATCTGAAAAAAGCAGACTTTATGTTCCACATGATTCAATGGGCTGAATTCTCGTTTACGATTGCAATCATTGCGCGCAAGCGCATTTTCGAGAATTGCTTTCGCTTGCACAATTCAATTGCGCAATCGCATGGAGCCAGCATGATGACAACTCCCAGCTGGCTGTCCTCAAATGGTTGCATGCTCACGTGAACAGCAGCGTTGTTTGGCTCACAAAATGTTTTGGGAGTGAAAAGGGAATTTACGCACCGATGTGGAGAGCGCGTTTTTTCACGATTGCTTGCGCTGGCACAATCGGGTTAGGCAATCCAATTGTGTATACTTCACACGTGACTGTTGAGTTTTGAGAATTCCTTTCACTTGGCTTTCGAGAATTAGGCCCAACGTACCCAACGCGCCCAACAAATTAGGCGCAACCAACTTATAGTTTGTCTTGAGGCTGGCTCTCGGTCCGCGCAGCCACCAGTGTTCACGATGAGACGCCCAGGTGGCTGGCTCTCACTGGCTTGACCAGATTTGATAAATGTTTCGAAAAGGAACGAAAGAGGGTTTGTGAGCATGTTTTGTATGGTCGATTCACATTTTTTTGTCGAAACACGTGGAACCGAAACATTATTGGATTTGACTAAGTCAATGTCAGTTCACGGTCGTCTCGTGTGCTGGACAATACGTGTTCTTCATGTGCCGTATACATGTACTTAAGTCAACAAACAAACTCGGGGCAGGCCGACAGGTCGGTTGCCTATTCGAAAGCTGCACATATTATTATCCCACCGTTAGCCGAAAGAAAATTTCGCAGTTCTTCTTGGAAAAGTCTGCTGTGTTCTGTCTCCGTTGGGTTTCGTCGTTTCGGGTCCGAAAATGTCGTCTCGGGTCCCAACATCGACAAGACCATGTTGGGTGCCGGAAAGCGCCAGGGGTCAACGAAAAGTTTCCACAATAATGTCGGGTCACCGTCGCAGTCGACACGAATGAACTGAAAGTCAACGTTTTAGCCTTAACTATATACATACTGTACATCGCATCGTTCCCTGAGAGATCAGAGGAAGAGAACAGAGAACATTATTCTCTTGCGCTGATTGACTGCTGAACGCACGAGAGGCAATCAGCGTGCCGTGAGAATTTGTTCACTATTCTCTCAGAGAACGAAGTATACTTAGGCCTTCAGACTTCAAGTTCATCCCGCTGAGCATCCTTTGTGATGAAAACATGAAGACATAAAACATCTGTTACTTGCAGAACAGATGGACGTGACAGGGTTGCGTGTGGCCGGAGATTTTGGATTAACCCTCCTATTTTGAAACTTGGAAAACTACAAACTTATTCCAAAGAGCACTGAGGAAACTTAGTAGGAAAATTTCCAAATAACCACCCCTGCCCGTAAAATTGATATCCATGTTGCGTTCTGATAGAAGCTTATGTATGTTTTTTTTGGAACAGGAAATGTATGTTTTTGTTTCTTCTAAGTATTAGAATCATTGTAAGCATTTGCACATTTGCAAACATTTTACGACATATTCGGAACAAAACACTGCAAAATGTTTAACTTTCGTGTTTTGACGGACTGAAAATCTGACCGGACGGATCTGATGTGGATCTGTGCCACAGTGTTGCTCTGAACAGTGTTGCTCTGAAAGCTACGTACACACACACACACACACACACACACACACACACACACACACACACACACACACACACACACACACACACACACACACACACACACACACACACACACACACACACACACACACACACACACACACACACACACACACACACACACACACACACACACACACACACACACACACACACACACACACACACACACACACACACACACACACACACACACACACACACACACACACACACACTCATGCTTCCTGTAAAAATAAAATGATGATGATTATTATTATTATTATTTCAAAACTTTTTTATTTTCCCCCTCTTTGGTGAAAAATGCATGCTTTTGTGCATGTTCCTGCCTGTTTTTTTTTGTCAAAAAATCGCCTGCGGCTCTTGTATTTCGCTTCGGTACAGTGTCATTACAATGTTCGACAGTCTGTGGCTGATCTCTTCTAAATGACCTAAACAGCCGTCACGATGTGCGCATTCAGTTCTTCCAGCAAATCAACTCTGCTTAATGTATATGTATTAACATGCCAAAACGCAGGAGGTCACTAACCGCGGGCTACGCAGCTGTTTTCCTTCTTGTGACTTCTCAGAGGGGTACGGTACCCCTAAACGGTACTCCCTCTCCAACCCCACTGTCGGCTTGCTTGCTTTGGCCCAGCTCTCAACACGTACATGCGCTCGCCATCAACACACGTTTTCTTGCTGTTGTTGCTTTGCATCACAGCAGGGGGAGCCGCACACATGCCTCGCTGCTGTTGCGTGCGTTTATAGTGCACATGTGTTGCTTGGGTGTGTACATACATAGTCTGTTCGTATTTGCGTATCACGTTCTTGTCGAACTGTGTGCACCATGACATATCCGAGGCTACTGGCCGCAAGTTACATACTCACCACCCATGTGCATGTACACTTGGCCATATGTGTAATATGTGTATACACCAAAACCAATACTGCATACAACTGTGAACTCTGAACCGCCACACCAAACGTATGCTCCCGGAAGGACTCGAACCTCCGACCTCCCAGCCACCAGGCCTGGATAGCCAGTTGCTCTACCAACTGAGCTACGGGAACGCGGTCTGGCTGCGGCTCAATGTTGCACTTATACCCATGCAACCGTGCAGACACACACTGCTTTGCACGCCACACGCTACACGTTGCGTTGGCTGGCAGACTTCCAGTCCACACATCCTCCCATTCACGGAAGGTTTGACCTCAAACCTGCAGGTTTCCACCCGTCTTTCTCCGAACCAGCGCTCTCGGTCGTGTCCCTCACACAGGCACTTGTGACCCAACCCTGAATACGGCAGGATTTGTCGCTGCGCACTTCCCTTTCCACAGGCAAGCACTCGCGGGCTTTGACCCACAAGGGGCTAACCGCTCGCACCTCGTGTCCCACACGATAGCGCCACCTCCCTCTTTCAGAAGGTCTGACCCTAGACCGGCTCCTTGGCCGTCACTGCGGGTTGGTTCATCTCAACTTGGGCTCACCACTTGTGATCTCTGAACCGCCACACCAAACGTATGCTCCCGGAAGGACTCGAACCTCCGACCTCCCAGCCACCAGGCCTGGATAGCCAGTTGCTCTACCAACTGAGCTACGGGAACGCGGTCTGGCTGCGGCTCAGAATCACTCATAAACCCAACGCACGCACGCTCAATACACAGTGCACCGCAGCACACACACACATAATACCGGTCCGTTCGTTATACGCCTCGACGCGTATGGGTGTGTGTCTATTCGCCAGACCACATCACCTCCCGTTCACGGAAGTTCCGACCGCGGAACACAACGTCACGCACCCTCCTCCACTCGAGAAGGTTCGGTTCGTTTCATCCGACCCGGCTCCACGCCGCTATCGGACTATCACGTCGGGCTCACCACTTGTGATCTCTGAACCGCCACACCAAACGTATGCTCCCGGAAGGACTCGAACCTCCGACCTCCCAGCCACCAGGCCTGGATAGCCAGTGGCTCTACCAACTGAGCTACGGGAACGCGGTCTGGCTGCGGCTCAAAGTTGTACTTATACCCATGCAACCGTGCAGACACACACTGCTTTGCACGCCACACGCTACACGTTGCGTTGGCTGGCAGACTTCCAGTCCACACAACGGTCCCGGTGTATGGATCCCCAATGCTACAATGGCCATTACAACCATAATAACACTGCAATATCCACGTTATCATTATGTCAATCAATTGTCACAATCTCATCCCATTTGTTCCCAACCACTACCGACTTCGGCTCATCAGCCGACGCCAGTGCCAACAACGTGTGCCAAAGCTGTGAGCAGCTGTGGCGAATCCAGCTGTTGGCCAAGGGAGGGGCCAAATCCAAAAAGTCATTTTTATCCAGTGCTTGTTCCATTTTTGAAAAGTCATTTTTATCCAGTGCTTGTTTAGAATTCCGCGCTTTTTACACCAACTATTCTGCAAAACGTAACAATGCGCCCCAAGCGCGCGAATTTTCGCACTTTTCACGCGCGCGAAAGCCAAATTTTATTGAAAGTTCGTGTAGCTGACGCGCGAAGCGCACGATTTTTGGACTCTCTAAGTGTATGAGATAGAAAATCCTATGATTTAGGGGTCCGTTTTTCTTCTTCCTTCCGAAACGGCACCCCATTTCAGGGGCCACATGGATCAAAGAGGGCATGGCCCCTGCAGGGTTGGGCAAAAACTTTTTTTTTCAAAAATATCGTTTTTTTAAAAAACGTTTTTTTAAACGCTTAGATTGCCAAAATATGCCCCAAAAATTGGAAAACGCTCATGTTTAGAAGAAAACGTGGTTAAAATAAACTGGTTTCAACCCTTTTCTAGCGAGCTGTTAACATCCCATATCAGACCCGCATCATGGCAACTTTGGCCATTGAAAGTCAAACTCCGTGTATCGACGTATCTCGACAAAGTAAAAATTATTCGAAAATTTTTTGAAAAAAATGGGACGAAAATTGATTTTCCTTGAAAATTAGGGAAGAAATTTCCTTTACTTTCCCTGAAAAAAGTAGGGAAGTCAAGGAAATTCAGGAATAAAAAACGAAAAACGACCCAGGAAAAACCGGCCTCTGTGCCACACCCGGCCTTTGTGCTATACCCGGTCCCAGTGCCACGACCGGCCTCTGTCACACGACCGGCCTCTATGCCACACCCGGCCCTTGTGCCATACCCGGCCTCTTTGTCACACCCGGCGTCTGTGCCACACACGACCTCTTTGTCACACACGGTCACAGTGCCACGACCGGCCTCTGTGCCACACCCGGCCTTTGTGCTATACCCGGTCTCGGTGCCACGACCGGCTTCTAGGCCATATCCAGCATCTGTGCCACACACGGCTTCTTTGCCACACTCGGCCTCTGTGCTATACCCGGCCTCTGTGCCACACACGGCTTCTGGGCCATATCCGGCCTCTGTGCCACAGACGGCTTCTTTGCCACACACGGCCTCTTTGTCACACTTGGACAAACTTGTGCCCTCGAAAAATGTGGCCGATTTTTGGAACGTTTCGCACCCTCACCGAGTGAAGCAATGCTTTGAGCGACTGATGTTGTGATGATAAGTTATCCAGAAGCTTTTGTAATCCTATCCATGCGTTACTTGACGTCCAGCTGATTTGTGGTTTCTGCACCGGTCGTTCCAAGTTGTGAAAAAATTCACTTTTTTCTGGAACGAAAGGTCGCTCCACCAAGATATAGCGAATCTCCAACGAGCTTAAAGCTTGTGCGCGACATATGCTGTCAGATTGCTTTCCAACGGTGTACAACACTATGCCCTGCTACCCTTCCTACGGTTATGTCCCGAGCCCTTTAAGGCCCTGCGAAACACGTTAAAGCAAGAACATGAATTTCATGTTCTTGTCGGTCAGACAAAAAAGTATAGTTGGGACTTAGGGGAACGGACCCCCAACGAAGTTTATATGCCTAAACCAGCGAAAACTATTTTATGAAGCGAGCGAAAAAGGTGCAATGCGCAGCTACAATATATATACTCCACCGGCGCTTTCGTTATTTCGCCTGCTTTTTCGAATCCTTTGAACAAAATCTGCCCTAAAGCGTTGGTCGGAATTTTTCTTTTTCTCCACACGTCATTTGACACATCTTGGTGAGGACCGTGCCACTCGAGACCGTTGCCACATCTAAAATTAACGGATACATGCAGACAGCTTGAAAAAAGAAAAAGGCGATTTTTTTCCTTAAAAAATTTTTTTTGTTAAAAAAAGTCGGCGAAGTGGACTTTTTCCAGTATCGAAGAAATGATTAAAGGAAGTATCTGTGTGTATAGAAACTTGAACAGCAACCTTCACCACAACAACGTCACTGTTCTGATTGTGCACAAGTGACAAAAACGTGGCTGCAAACGACTTTCGGGCGAAAATTTTTGCGTTTTGGGTTGAAAATTGAGCAGATTTTGTGCATTCTGGGGACGAAAAAGTCGAAAATATCCTGTGCTTTTGTTTATTTTTAAAAAGGTCAAGACTTTTTTTTAAGAAAACAAGCGCCTTTGAAAAGAAACTTATTTGTTGTATTACGCTGTCGAAAACGCGAACATGATCATCAACCGTCCGTATCACTATGGCATTTACTCTTGACTTTGCGGAGAAAGCAAACTGACACAGCTGACTAGTACATGGAAGATTACTCAATATAAGCTGGGTTATCAGTGCGCACACACATTCCAATCTAACATGCAACACAAATCAAAACATTACATGACTGCCTGGTTGTTCCGAAGTTACAGTTAGTGAATCTCATCATCCGCTACAAACGCTGCATGCAGACACACGGCGCCAGCCGCAATTCTGGTCGATGCTGCCCGGTCTACTAGCAGCCAGTGGTGAAGTTCGGGGTGGGGGAAGGTGGAACCTGGTACCCGGTGTCCGGTATCCATTTTTTCACCCAGTCTTACCCGGTATCCTGACCAAAAGCTGGTTTTTAGAATCTCAAAAATTTTGTCGGTAGGATTAATAAATTGCAAATCTCTGTCCAAAGGTATCCGACTACAAAAAGTTTCCGAAAACGGAGTAAAAATCGACGATTTTTTTACCCCGGAAACGCTAAAAAAATCTTTAGCACACCCATCAACATTAACATTTTAACCCTTCCAACAGCGATTTTAGTCAATTTGCCACAAAAAAATTACCTTTTTGGACAACCAACCCTGGTGCATATCCGAGATATTTTATTTTGCTAGACAGCCTTTCTCCAGTATCCGAGATTTTTCATTCTGGGTATCCTGACTTTTTGATTTCCCCACCTCTCCAACGACACCACTGCAGGCGGCTAGGCTCCACTGGTTCCTCTGCGGACTTGGCGCAGGCATGCACCGACAGGCAAGTTGCACTGGTGTTTTTCTAAACTGTGCATGCTCAGCACTGCCCACAATTGCAGCTGGCACTGCCACAAAAACGTGTCATAAAACAAGCAAACACGTGGGCCGGTATGCACTTTGCTGACAAAGTCGTGCGTGATCGCAGATCGAAAATGGGTGGGTTGGCCCACATCGTGTAATTTCGTTGTTTCTCTCATTTCGACCAGCGTTAAAACGTTAAAGATTCTCCTGACAGGGGAGCAACATTTACGCTGGTAGAATCACAGAGGTGACAGAACTTCAGGTATGGTCCAATCAAATTTTCGCCCAGGAACCACACCGACACCCGACCAGGCCAGCAAACTGCATACCAACCGTGCTGCGGCTCTGTGTTACCCCTACCTGCATTTGTTTCCATCATCGGGGTCTCTCGCATACTTGGCGCAACGTCGCAACTCGAACTTATTGTCGACAACGAACTTTCGAAATTCATCCTGCGCCGGATCAATGAATAAACACCGGTCATGGTCAGGGTTGGGCAAAAAAAACGACGGCGTTTTTTCTTAAAAAAACGACGTTTTTTTTAAAAAAAAAAAACGCCTGGGTCGTTTTTCGTTTTTTTTAAATCCTGAATTTCCTTGATTTTCCCTGATTTTTCAGGGAAAGTACCCTGATTATAAAGGAAAATCAATTTTTTGTCCCATTTTTTTTCAAAAAATTTTCGACCAATTTTTACTTTGTCGAGATACGTCGATATACGGAGTTTGACTTTCAGTGATGACCGCGGCCAAAGTTGGTACCATGATGCGGGTCTGATATGGGATCTTAACAACTCTCTAGAAAAGGGTTGAAACCCGTTTATTTTGCCTCGGAACACATAGAATTACTTCATTTAACCACGTTTTCTTCCCAACATGAGCGTTTTCCAATTTTTTTGGGGGCATAATTTGGTCATCTGGGTGTTTTAAAAAAAACGTTTTTTTTTTAAAAAAACGTTTTTTTTTCAAAAAAAAAGATTTTTTGAAAAAAAACGTTTTTTGCCCAACCCTGGTCATGGTCGGTCGTCGTAATCGTGACCACACGCTCTCTATGGGCGATCAATCAACGATCGGTCCGGTGTATTGCGCCGTACGGTCAAGTGACTTCTTGCATTAATCATATATTTCGACATTTATACTAACGCCACTGATTTCGACCAGCGTAGAAGTTGCCAGCAGGTGAAAAAGTTTCACACTGGTCAGAATTACCGGCGTTAATATGAATATGAATCTCGAAATAAATTTTTGATGCAAAAAGTCACACGACCAAGGCAAGACCGGTCCACAGTGATCACCAAGTTTGATTTCGCGGTATATAGTGAGTTGAGGGACACAAGATCACGTCGAATTTTCGCGCTCTGGACATTTTGAACCCCAGGATGTTTCGGCTCAGGGAGTGTTGGGTTCGCACCTTTCAGCCCAGCGGATCTTGAAAGGCACCCGGTCCGGTACCTATAGCTCCATGACCGAAACTTTGCAAAGGTTGTCTGACAGCTACACACGCCAAATAGACCACAATTACACATAGTACTACTGGGTTAGTGTAATTTGAAATTGGACTACCACAGTGATGAGCAAAATCTTGTTGCTTACACTGTTACACTATTTATGAAAATAAATAGTACCGTCATGATTGCCAGTTCGAAATCAATAACAACAATAGGGCTTGTCAACCGAACAATGTTTGGACCGCTGCCTGTTTGCTGTTGTTTTACTGTTTTGGCTGGCTGGACAAGTCCAATCTTGGGCCGTTTTGAACATACTGTATTTTTTCGTCAAAGTGGCACTTGAATCGAGTTTGAATGCAATCAGCAGCCTTTAATCGCACGTGCTCTGCATACGAGTATTGATTTTTTATCATATTCCGATGAAAGTCGATTAAAGAACTTCTAATACTTAAGATTGAGCATTTCCAGATTAATTTAATCTGGAACGGATTAAATTGGTAAGAGTACTCGAGGTCGGCGGATTTTAAAGTAATCTGAAAATATGCACGTGGAAATCCAATGTTAGTAGTCGCCTTTTATCCGTGACAAAATAGACACGAGTGCATTGCATATTAGTGGATATGTGCTGAACACAGCTGCTAACAACCTAATGAGAGACGCTACGTTAGCTTTTGTTTTTAGTTATTGCCAAAGTGATCGTTGACAAAGATTTGGCTTGGTGCTGCAGTACTCTGCTGCCCAGCAACCAATGTGCCATATGCCGTAGGTATATATACATTACTTGTATAATTATCCGCCTTTTTTCAGCTGGCTGCCGCACCCGCACGTATGTACGAATAACGTGTTTGTAAAAATGGTAAAGATACAAAGCACATGGTGGTGAACAAAAGAGGCAGCACGAAATCACAACGAAACCATAGTGGAGGTATAATGATGATATATACATACATAGCTAAAGGCCCCAGTAATGTTTTGGGGTATTGGGTAAGGTATTGCTGAATCAATGTTCATCGGGGTCTGTAAGTACATAGCATGCATACTCGTGTAGGATTCTGTGCGATAAATGGACTGTTTGTCGGTGAATTCGTGTAATGTCCAAACAACATTGAAATCATTTTTCGTTTTTGTTTACCACCACCTGCAATGCTAAGCTACCGTTTTTGGCCACGATGCATATTTCCGTTCAAATCTGACTGTTTTGCGACGTTTGTTTGAACCACCGTAGCATGTTCGCATAGTTATTCCTCGCACACTGCTGCTCGGCTGTGCCGATGTACAGTACAATAAATTGTTCCTCAATTAAGGTTTGCGAAGAAATCGCTCGTCGTAGCTGTGAGCCCCAGAGAGCTCGTCGGACACACTGCCTTCACACACTTGCCAGGCAGTTGGCCCGGGCTGGCCAGCGAGATCACGGCAGAACGGCAAGGTCAGCCACCTTTCAGTCGACTCAAATTGCCTCAAGACAGACTGCACTGACAGCACACGAGCCGATCACCAAGGTTGATTTATCGCTCATAGAGAGCGTGTGGTCACAATTACGATGGTTGATCATTACCTGTGTTTATTCATTGCAGGATAAATTTCGAAAGTTCGTTGTCGACAATCTCGAGATGCGCCAAGTATGCGAGAGACCCCGATAATGAAAACCAATGCAGGTTGGGGTAACACAGCCGCAGCACGGTTGGTACAGCACAGTACTTTGCTGGCATGGTCGGGTCGGTGTGGTTCCTGGGCGAAAATTTGGTTGGACTATCCCGCAATTCTGTCACTTCTGTGATTTTTTACCAGCACGCATTGCAGGCTCCGTGAGATACTCATCATTACATACAGTATGCACAATGAGCACAGTTGCATATTGCATCGGAACGTTTCTGTTCCACACGTTTGCGGTGGGCATGGGGACAACAATTCGATTACTTCCTGTAGCTTGAATTTAGCCGACATCGCAACAAAATGTTGCGTCGACAACAATAGCAGCGAAAAAATAATTGCGAACCAGGAGGACTCGAACCCCCGACCTTCGGATAACATGACCGGTGCTCTACCAACTGAGCTATGGTTCGGCGATTTTAACGCGTACTAAAGTTGTCTTTTGTTCTTGTGGACGCGCGTAGGGCAATGCAGCACCAAATAAGGAGCTGTTGTGTGCAGTGTCCAACTTTAGAACACTATACGCACACAGATGTAAACGCTTTGCAGCGAACGCAGTAAACTGTCGTGTGTGTGTTGTGGCTTGTGGCCAGCCCCGCAGAGCAAATGTTGCGTCGACAACAATAGCAGCGAAAAAATAATTGCGAACCGTTTGCTCTACCAACTGAGCGGTCGCTCAGTTGGTAGAGCACCGGTCATGTTATCCGAAGGTCGGGGGTTCGAGTCCTCCTGGTTCGCAATTATTTTTTCGCTGCTATTGTTGTCAACGCAACATTTGCTCTGCGGGGCTGGCCACAAGCCACAACACACACACGACAGTTTACTGCGTTCGCTGCAAAGCGTTTACATCTGTGTGCGTATAGTGTTCTAAATTTGGACACTGCCAGGGTTGGATTAAAAAAATTTTTTATTATCGAACTTTTTTTTTTTAAAAAAAACTTTTTAAAATTTTTTTTTTAAAAATCACTTTTTTTTATTCCGGACCCCCAAAAAATTGACTTCTTGAAGAATGAAATTTCTGAAATCATGTTACTTAGGTATGTTTTGAGGGACACTAAAGAGAACTTTTCCACTGACTTGCATGTTGACGTAATCACGTGCGATCTAATCCCCTTGGTCATAATTTTGAGAAATTCGAAGGTAACTGTGGGTGTACATACTGTATGTATGACAAAGGGAAGACCAACCTCCTGTTTGTGAATTTGGAGATAGATTTGAAGATTGATAAAGACTCACACCATACTCACTTTGTGTCACAAGAGCAACAAATAGCTAATCCGCACAACTGCAAACAGGCGAGCAACGTGGAGCCTGTCGATAGCTTACGACACGCTCAATAGTAACTGTACATTATACGGTATGGGGTGTCCTATATTATACATGCAGCTGTTGTTGGGAATTCTGGGAACTGTATGAGTCCATCACAACACCATTTCAAACTGAAATACAAGCGCCGCATGCAATTTTTTGAGAATCATTATCAAGAAAACACATGAAAATATGCCTTTTTACCTTAAAAAAGTCAGAAAATTACGAAAAAAAGTGAAAA
The DNA here is from genome assembly GCA_030248065.1 of Rhynchonema sp. JSB1_4. Classification (NCBI taxonomy): domain Eukaryota; kingdom Metazoa; phylum Nematoda; class Chromadorea; order Monhysterida; family Xyalidae; genus Rhynchonema; species Rhynchonema sp. JSB1_4. The sequence goes on along the minus strand of JASAMV010002512.1, from coordinate 26,690 downwards.
AATAATAAAAAAAAAGTGGACTTACTTTTTAAAATTTTAAAATAAAAAAAAAATTTTTTTTTTACAAAAAAATTTTTACTTTTTTTTTAATCCAACCCTGGACACTGCACACAACAGCTCCTTATTTGGTGCTGCATTGCCCTACGCGCGTCCACAAGAACAAAAGACAACTTTAGTACGCGTTAAAATCGCCGAACCATAGCTCAGTTGGTAGAGCACCGGTCATGTTATCCGAAGGTCGGGGGTTCGTGTCCTCCTGGTTCGCAATTATTTTTTCGCTGCTATTGTTGTCGACGCAACATTTGCTCTGCGGGGCTGGCCACAAGCCACAACACACACATCGCAACAAAATCTCTTCCCGCTCGGTAGAGCGCTGACAGGTCAAAATATTGAATACTTCATCGTGGGATGCATTGATCATTTTTTTGGGTTTGAAATACTTGTTTCCAGACCGTATCGGAATGGACCATTATCTATGACGCTAGGCCGCAAAACGAGTTTGCTTTGCTTAGCGTCTAAACATATTGAACTGCAAAACGTTTCATTATGGTTTAAATATTCATGGCACCAATGACAAATAATACAAACACAAACCCACAACAGAGCTGACGGTAAACGAAGCGGGTCATCGAACGCTCTGGTTTTATTATTTTTGTGAATGCATATGGTCCTGACAAAAAGACAATGTAATATTTTTTTTTATTTCCAAATTGAGAAATTCTCAGTGATTGATTACGTAGCCATTCCATGCCATTAGTTATATCCATACTCAGTAACGCCAAAAGCCATTAGTGGCGACGTCTGTTTGGGGTGGGTTTTTTGTCAAATGAGACCCAGGTGTGTTGGCAGCTAAACCTCCGATTTTCATGCGCCACAGTAAGAAGGATGTTCTGGATATACGTACTGTACCTACATAAATGGGGAACAAAAATCACAAAGGATGTATAAATTTTAGATGCTATTGGCACCTAAACTCAAGAAATCTAGGTGCCTAATTTGAATTTCAAGGGCAGATCACCAAAATTTTCCCGGACGTACACGCAGTCATCATTGAAGGTCAGATGCTCGAATTTGGCTCGCTGTTTTGCGCTCAGGTCTTGCCATTTGTCGGGTGGTGACTTGTGCCACCCACTCACGCACTCACGCAGTCTCATCTCACGTCGGGATCGTGCGTTGCCTGATGTGACATTCATTGTAATGTATGTATAGGCAGGGTTGGAAAAAAAAATTTTTTTAAACAAGTTTTTTTTTTTAAAAAAATTTTTTTTTTAAAAAAAACTTGTTTAAAAAAAATTTTTTTTTAAAAAGTCTGAGATTCGGGGAAATTTTACCAAATTTGCCTAAAAAACGCGCAAAATCGCGAAAAAATGGAACTTTAATTGGCAAGTCACTTTTGTGACTTGGTTTGCATCACTTATCAAGGGTGTTTGCGTCATTTCGGTGCGATCCAACAGTCTGTGCTTGATATGGACCGCTGATTGCTGCTCTGTGGTATCGTACACAACAGTTTGTGGCCGAATAAGCAAGATTCACTCATAAACCACACAGAATGGAGAATATAAGCTGCAGAAATACTTGTCGGGTAGCTGAATCAGTCGTATATGACCGACCTGATGGGGTATGACATCGAAGTACCATGTAGGCACATGCATACTGTGTCCCATGTATTACGGGAAGGTATAATAACATCATTTGGGGTATCTTAGGTACCAAATACATGCCCCAAAAGTGATTTTGTGAAGAAAATTTTTCGACCCTTGAGAAAAAATGACAAAAAATAACCCCCAAAAAGGCCATTTTTGGACGTTTTAGAACATTTTGTTCCCCCGAAAATTTTTAAAAAAAAAATTTTTTTTTTAAAATTTTTTTCAAAAACCTTTTTTTAAAAAAAAATTTATTTTTTTAAAAAAAAATTTGTTTTTTTGCCCAACCCTGTGTATAGGCAATCCATCGGCTCATGGCACATATTATACATACACACAGCGCATGCAGCAGCACACACACTTTTTTCTAAACGAATGTACACTTTGGGAGAGAGCCGCACTTTGATGGCAGCTTTTTAATTCATTCGGCTTCAATTTGCTGCTTGACATTTCTGCACTGTTGCAAAATTTGGGGATGTTTCAACGGATAACTGCAGAGAATAGAGGCATTCATTGATGGCAGTAATGTAGCATGCAGCCTGTGTGTGTTGAGTGCCGTGAGCCGGCGGACTGCCAGTAATGGTGCCGTCTCCTTTCAAATCCAAAACTTTTTAGACACAGATACAACTGCAGTCCGTGACGAATTATGTGGCTACTTTCCAACGCCGGTGCGCGCGCCAGGCGTTGTGCGCATGAGCACAGGGTAATCAGCAAGAGTACGGTAGCTTGGCAGCAGGCAAACTTAGGGCGCACCGCGCGCGGCGTTTTCCAACAATCACACGGGGTGCGTGTCGAAAGAGAAACGGCAGCCGCATATTTCCAACAATTAGAGTTCAAACTAGAAAAAAACGAGTTCATTTTTTAATTTTGCGTGAAGTAGTCTTCCGTCGGTTGTTTTTTGGTACCATTTCATAAGCTTTTGTTGCCATTTCTGGCATTTTCTTATCAGGATTAGATTCGACTGAAACAAAACGAAACACATTCAAAACAGACAATACGAACAAAGTGTTCTCAAGCAAGATGGGCATGTGCGGATAACAATAAAAAAAACAAGCAGGCAAAGTGAAATAAAACACTGCAGCAACAATGTGTATAGTCCAACCACTTGCTCACGAGATGCCTTTACGGTCATTCGTCACGGACTATACTTTTCAAACTGACCCCCCCACCAGCCAACCAAAAAACAGATACTCAGCGCCAATATCCAAACGTACGCCGCACATGTAACCATGCTTTGAGATTCGGAACTCCACGTAGAAGCCATCATGCAGTTTGTTTGGGAAAATGTCGGAAATCTGAGATTTGAATTGATTAGTACGTACCAAGTCAATAGGGCTTTTTCACCCTTGCATTAATAGGGTATCGAGAAGATAATATCATCATGGATAGTGGGTCCAGAATGTAATTTGAGCAAGATCAGCGCACAATGCAGTACAGTATATGAGAACAGTATATTCTCATATCACTACAGTATATGAGAATCCATCTAAACATTTTCCTGAATGGTAAAGCACGTCTCGCTGCAGATCGCCAGCGTGATTGCGGAAAAATTTTGAATGTATTCTCTTGTGATCATTGTGCGACCAATGTGTGTGTATCTGAGCTCTGTAGAATCTATACTTGTAGATGTAACCAGCAGGCTGCCTAATCGTTAATCGGCAATCAACACATAATACCTTGAACATGCGCGTCACCCAAACGCGATACACAATATTGGCTCGCGGTTCATACGGGTCGTTCCACAGTTCCGTCACTAGTCCTCGCAAAACTAGAAAAAAGGCGAGCGTTTGCGACCATCCACGTTGGTTGTTGTGTTCGGGGCAGGGTTGGATTCAAAAAAAGTAAAAAAAAATTTGTAAAAAATTTTTTTTTAAAGTTTGCCACTTTTTTATTTTAAAATTTTAAAAAGTAAGTCCACTTTTTTTATTATTTTTCCCTTTTTTTCGTTATTTTCTCACTTTTTTAAGGTCAAAAGGTATGTTTTCATGCATTTTATTGCTCATCATTCTCAAAAAATGGCCTGCGGCGCTTATATTTCAGTTTAAAATGGCGTTGTAATCGACTCATACAGTTCCCACACATCCCAACAACCGCTGCATGATATAGGATACCCCATACCGTATACTGTACAGTTATTGAGCTATCGGCGTAAGCTATCGACAGACTCCACGTTGCTCGCCTATTTGCAGTTGTGTGGATTTGCCATTTGTTGCTTTTGTCACACAACATGAGTGTGGTGTAAGTCTTTATCTCTCTTCAAATTTATCCCCAAATTCCCAAACAGAAGGTTGGTCTTCCCGTTGGTCATCCCATATATGCCCACCGATTTACCTTCGGGGTTCCCAAAGTTATGACCAAATGGGCTAGATCGCAGGTGATCGACATAAACATGCAAGTCAGTGGAGAAGTTCTCTTTAGTGTCCCTCAAAACATACCTAAGTAACATGATTTCAGAAATTTCATTTTTCTAGAAACCAATTTTTTTGGGATCCGGAATAAAAAAGTGATTTTTTAAAAAAAATTTAGACAGTTTTTTTTTAGAAAAGTTCGACAATAAAAAACTTTTTAATCCAACCCTGGTTCGGGGCACATGAGATGCATCGGAAGCAGGCACTAACCAAAGTTTGCGCCACAGTACCTGGGCAGCGGTTTTTGTCCTGGAGCCGATGGCACTCGACAAAAACACGACCCATGCGATAGCGTTGCCATGGCCAAAATCATGCAGGCGAAACGCAGCATGACCTGTTGTTGCGTCACTTTAGTGTCAGGTGCGCCTGTGATCCGATCCGGATTACAACAATTCTCAACAGACAACAAACTTTAATTCGACAAACTTTAATTTTCAGATTCTGGCTATTTTGGGCATGGGAACCGGGGTGCTACGGGCTTCGTTTGATTGTGTTTTGGGTTTCTGCTCTAAAAGCACAAGTATTAATGAACATCAAACGTTATAACGTTGGCCAGCGTGACCACAGCAAATCTCAGGGGCAATGCAGTTGGCACTGATTGTGGGTATGGTTGCGCGTTGGCCAAATTTTATCAGTACCCATATGACCGTGGTTGTCGTGACACCACGCATATACCGCTACCTGTGAGTTACTACAAAGCTTCTAACGGATCCTGATTTGACGTGTATATTGAAGATCGCCAGATCATGTGATCTGAACGAAAGACCACAGGGAAACTCAAACGTGTTCAAAAAAAGTTCTGAAAAGTGCTGAATCTGCATGCCACATTTCAAAAGGTGATTGTTGTGGTTTGTTATTATACTGCGGTCTTACAAAAAGACCAAAGTGATCTGGGTACAAATCAAAAGCGAAACTTGGGTTGAAATTTCCCAGGCAGTAGAAAAGTGCAAGAAAAGTTTCTTCCACATTTGAAGCACGCAGCGACTGTTGCTTTGAGTGAATGAATGAAATTGCGGATTTTGCCATGTGGATTCATCAATGTGAATTCAGACATTTTCGGCAAACGATTCAAAGAACATCTTCGCTGTTGGCTCTGCTCGAACCTGGCTGCTTGTAGTAGTACTTTATTTCATTTCGGACACGAAAAGGGTAAACATCAACAACCGCTCGAGGCGTGACAAACGATGAATATATAGGTTTTTACAATTTAGCCGACACCAATTACATAGAGAGTTGGAGTACATTTGCATGAATATAATTATGCAATATTATAATAATGACAATGTTACATAACTGACACACACAATAATATTTACGGGCCACACCACAACACGATCTGAACATTATGCAATTTCGACTTTTCTTTCACATATAGTACACCTTCATCGCTTGACACCCATTTACAAAATTTTGAAAATTTGGGCACAATAATATCAGCAGGCAAACAGTTGTACTCATTGGACATCAGTACAAGAGGTGAAGAGGACGAGACAGAATATTAGCATCTGGGTACCATAACAGCACGGGAGTGATTGGAACGAGAACTTTTGCGATTTGACACAGTAGTTTTCAGTACAATAGCCAACAGGAACATGACGGAAACCACAGACATACATGTGCATCAATTTCATACGCCTGGAGAAAACAATTGAGCTGATAGCACGAACACCAAACGAATCAAGTAGGGCAGAATAATCAACATCACGATTCCAATTTCCGAGAAACAGGCGAATACAATACTTTTGAGTTCGCTCAAACAAGTCACGATCACGGTTATGGATGTGATATACGGCTTCAATGGCCTACAAGAGAACAGATTGCAACAATGTAGCATAGAAGTATCGACGATCATTCAATAAAACATCACGAAGCAACACACGATTCAAATATCCAGCATTACGTTTCACTCGAGCGCAAGTAATAGTAGCGTGACCAGACATATCAAATTTGGAATCAATAACAGCGCCAAGATATTTATGTGATTGCACAACAGTGACAGGCTCAGCATTGACAGTAATAGTGGGAGCAGTCAGAAGTGGACTCGACCGAGTGAAATGTTGGATTTTGGTTTTGTTGGGAGTGATTGTGAGTAGTTTTGATGAGAAATGCTCGGTGATTGAGTTCACGTCTGCCTGCAAGTGAGCACAGCATTGGTCGGTACGCATGACATGAATCAAAACAAGATCATCGGCAAACAATACAATTTCAGTGCAATCAGATAATTTCAGACTCAATTTCAGTTTTGGAGCGGAATTAGCATACGCACCATATAATTGAGGACCAAGCACAGAACCCTGAACAACACCAGAAAGAACAGGCAAAGCCCGAGAATGACACGAACCAACGCTGACAATTTGAGAGCGATCTGTCAAATAGGATTTCAGTAGCTTTAGAAGAGAGTCAGGCACACCATATTCATCAGACAAACATTGCAACAACAAGGAATGAGGTGATGAGGATGAGGGAATGGGAATGAGGAACAAGGAACAACAATGAACTGATCATTGACAAAAGAATAGGAGTTCTTCTGGTTTGAAAACGTGATTGTGACATATCAAAGCTACGCTAGGGGATTATGCATTTCCACAGGGTCTTATGCTTTACAAACGAAAAAGGATGTTTGAAAGCTGTGCGTATTGGTCTTCGTACAAAATTGAACTGCCCAAACGGGCCAACAGATCAATTCCAATGCTTTGTCACATTAGCGTGTGATCCCAATTTATCCCAAATAAGCCCCCAGGGGGGAGGGGGAGCTTAATCGAACTTCTCCGGCACTTCTATTCTAATGAGCCAGACGCGTGCATGATTGACATTTGAACGCTCTAAGAAATTTGGGACAGCCCTACCTTCAATGCGAGCGATGTTCCGAACGTTCAAAAACGTGAGCCGCCACTTTTTGAGCCCCTTTAACACTGGTCGCAACGCAAGTTGTTTGCTTCGGCATTTTCAACATGCGCGCGCAATTGTACATACAATATGTACTCAGGTAGTGAAGGCAACTGTTTGTACTGTTCTTACTTTGGTTCTTAATGCAATGCAATGTGAAAAGCTTGGTAATGGGTGCGGTCTTTTTTCAGCTGACAGCATGTTGTTAAAATAAGAAAACTGTACTGTGCATGTGAGTGAGATGACTGAAGTAGAGTACGCAAAAAAATCTGCTGCCTTCGATGGTATAGAAACCAGTTCGAACCTTAAAACGTGTAGACTGTGACAACCTTGCTCGTGCTGAAGTCACTGTTGTAGATTACTTTAGGCACAAGTTCTCTTGGAGGCAACAGGACAGTTGTCTTCTTTTAAAATACCTCAGATCAGAAAACGCTTAGGGCAACGAAGATTTTCCGAATAAGCCCCCGTCTAGATATTTTCAGCTAAATGTTTCACGTGCTTGTACATAGTGATTGCATATTTGACACATTATTTTTCTAAAGTCTCAAATCCAACGAGTGTCCCAAATAAGCCCCCAGGGGACTTATTTGGCATTCTCCGGTACGATGCTTTCTGTCATGGTGCGATTCTATTTCATCTCATCGATTGCAATATTCGGATTGATCAATCATGCGACTGCTGGTGGCTGCGATTGCATTTGCAATTGTGCTTGCCATCGGGTCGGGTCACGGACATCGTAATCACAACAACAACAACAACAACCATTGTGCCGAACATCCCTGCCACAAACACTGCACTCGTCGGTTAGCAAACAGAGTGACGCGGACGTTTTAGTCGTGAACGCGCTAACTGCCATTTTCTGAATTATAGAGAAGAGGGTGTGGTCACTACGTCGGTTCATGGTATAGTCTAGCCACGAACTCATGAGACGAGTTAATTTGAAGTTGACTTGAACGGATCCAACAATGTTCCGGTTCCACGTATTTCGGAAATGAAAGAAAGAGAAACGCACGTATTTTTTAAAAGCACGCTCTCCACCTCGGTGCCTCAATTCCCTTTTCACTCCCAAAACATTTGTGTGTTGAACAACGTTGCTATTCGCGTAAGCACGCAACAAATTGAGGTCAGCCAGCTGGAACTTGTCATCATCTCTCTCGGCCCAATCGCTTTCTTTTGTTTGCGAAAACCCGTGTAACCGGCGCATTTTTTAATCTGGCCAAGCAAGCTTTAAAAAGAGTCGTCTCATGAGCACCGTGGCTGGACTATACTTGCACACAGTCGCCTGCAGAGACGCACGCGCCTGTCTCCAAACAAAATTGTAAAGTTCGAGCGAGTGTTGTTCTTTGATGGATGCTTTTTTTGTTTATGCTGTTTCAATCTTTCTGCTTGATATAACACTTCTGCACTACTGCAAGATTTGGTGCTATATCAATGGGGATACATAACTGCTGTGACGAATAGAGGTTTGGGCAAAGCGCTGTCGCATTCAGCATACGCGTGTGTTATTTAGTGCCGTGCACCGGGGGATTGCCTGCACCACCGAATTTTTTTGTGATGTTTCAGAACGGTGAACAAAGCGCGATGCCTCGAGCACCAGCATCATCATCATCATCGTCATCACAATGACAAGGGAACGAAAGACGAGAAACTAACAGACGGAGTAGGGCACGAGCCGTTCGGGAAAGTCAAACCGGAAATAACGCACAAGATTGAGCCAAACGTTGAAACAGAGTTTGAAAAGCCGCTTGAACAAGGTTTGCAAGCAGGTTGAAATGGATAATCGTATACCTGAGCCAACTTCCGTATGAACTAATCGCAAAAATTCGGTCACCACGACATTTCAGAAGAGCAGCATCGCAAGCCGCGCGACAAGTTGACTGCGACGACGCGGAAACCGAAGAAAGACGGTGTGTTGCATGCAGCTTCCATGTTGGTCACTCTGTGCCTCCCAATGCTGGCCGTGAACATTTGATGACTCGTGTGAAACATCTGTGCAGAAAAATAGAACGTCGACAATGCGTTCGTGAATCCGTATCTTCTCGTGTCACTGCAATTTAGATGAAGATCATCTGTGCCACCACGTGGCGCATGCACCTTGCCTTACTTCTCTTCTACTTTCTTTCGCACCGACAGGCGCGCGCTGGGGTTTCAGGCTGAAATACATGACGTGCGTTTTGATTCAATAATTTACTGTTTTGACACGGCTGGAGCTGGCTGGTGTCCTTGCGCAGCGCATACAATGCGAGAGAAAAGGGAAAGAAGCAATAAACGTAAAAAATGCGTCCGTCGCTGTAGAACACATTGAAGAAACAGTTTTATCCTTTTAGACGGATAAATTAGGGCTTCCGTATTTCTGCTGCGAACAAAACCATACTACATAAACTGAAAATCATCTCACAATCTACACAGTTCGTGAACTAACAACTGGGCAACTCGTATATTTGCACTGACAAGTTCATGATCTGAATCGCATTTTTTTGCAGAATTAGCGATACCCAAGTTATTATAACGATCCACGTTTTGCAGACTCATTTATTTTGTTTTCGCCGTCAACGTGGGTGTGATGCGTCTGACCATAGACTCCTAGAAAAACTCAACACGGCCACGCCTAAATTGCGACGTACAAACAAACAAACAAAGCTTTCCTGTGGAAAAAATCTTATGCAATAGAAATACGAAAAAGATTCATGTGAATCCGAATTTCCTTGCCACGTGCATTCATCATCAATACTGTACCATCACGTCGACAGAGCACCTGATCACCGAACTGCGCGTGCATCGCTGCTTCGATGTCCGTCTGTGGCACATGGGACAAATGAGCACCGCCTTGATTTTCAGGCAAACGCACATCAAAAACCCAATGTTCAAATTTGAATGTGCCACGATCGATTGCCAACGTGAGCAGCTGGTCACACAACGTGGCGAGATCGGCGGGTGAGAGGATCAAGTTTGAAGGTGAGAAAAGTCCAATGTGCGCCGTGTTCAGCTTGGGGTAGCTGGCCAACTCGCCGATCAGAGACTGCAGTGACGTCAGCTCATTGGCAGCAGATAAACCGCTGACAAACTGGAATGTCTGAAAAAATTTAGCAATCTTATAAGATTATATGCTTTTAGCTTCATTAAACTTTACGTTCTTCAAAGGTTCCTAACCGTCATCTCAGAATAATCAATAATTGTGGCCCGTATTATCCAGATGTCTAAGGGCGGTCAGATTTTGTTACCGTCTCCAGTCGTTCCTTACAAAACCCTTGAGATTTAGTCGAACTAACCTCCAACTCACCGCACACATCCGCATTCATCGTCGACACAAAGTCACGCACGTTCACCGTCTCATTACCAGCGATCGTCAAATCCAACTCTTCCAATTGTCCGGCTGCGAGTGCATTCAATACGGCTGTCACATTCGGCGCGTCGTTGTGATAAATTCGGAACGATCGCAGGTGCTGAGGAGGATTCTGCACCAACGCGGACAGATCGTGCCATTCGACGTTGTACGATAAGTTGATCTGCGATGCCAAAAACGAGATATGAATACTTATCCCGGTTCGTTATTGTGTGGCTCTGTGCGTCAGACACTTGACATCATGCACATTGACTGTCAATTAGTCCTATTTTATTACTATTGATCTGCGCGGCTTGGAAATGTTGAGTGTACACCTTACGACCGTGAGAGTGCCACTGGTCCTATACAGAGATCCGTTGAATGTGCGTGATGAACTACTGCGCCAATGATGTTTTGGCTGGTAGTGCCCCCAATGATGTTCTGGCACCCTCTCTTTGGGTATGCGGCGGAGTAGTAGTAGTACTTTATTTCGTTTCAGACACGAAAAGGGTAAACAGGGAGGGAGGGAGTGGGTAAGTGGGACCGGGCCTGAAACGTGTCCACTATCTTAAAAAAAGTTTCCCCTGAATTTGGAATTGGAATTGGAATTTCAAAGGTCGCGGAATATATGGTAATGATATCGTAAAAAGGTACGGGTTAAACCTCTCGAAGGCGATGTGCGAACGGCAGCCAGTGCTCTGTGATCAATGCCTCTTCCGTCAGTGCCAACTTGAGTGGAACATCTGCAGTGGATTCGAGCAACGGCGACACGACGTCAACGACATTCGTTGAACCTGAAATTCAAGAGATATTCAGCGTGCATTCTGGATTGTTTCCAGAAAAAAACACACGTCCCCGCCCGATAAGGCTGGGGTTTTCGGTGCTTCATACACATACAGTTCCGGGTGCAATTCTAGGCTGAAATTTGAAGCCGCGTGCACGCGACTTCCTAGTGCTAAAACATAGGCAGCGCACGCGCAAAACTTCGCGTGCACGCGCGTCACGTGCGTATGCACGCGAAGTTACTTCGACTTTTGCCTATACTTTGCACTGTTTCGCACGCGCGTGCACGCGACTTCAACTTTCAGCCTAGAATTGCACCCGGTACTGTACGCCATTGACCGTCTGCAGTTGCCAAGCAAACACATGAACACACCAGCATTCACACACGGAACCAATGTTGTATTATTAATTCCGTGATATACTAGCCTGATTCAATGTTCAGCATCGACAAATGCCGCAGATTCATTCCAGCCATGGTGTCAATCAGCTGACGGAAGTCATTCTGACCACTCATCCCCCGTCCATCGGCAATGTCAATGTGCCGAATGTGCACGCAGTGACGCACAACGCGACACACAACCTTCATTTGCTGACAGACGGTGCCGGGATGCAACTGGATGTCGAGTTTGCGACCATTGTCTCTTAGCTTGATTGTTGGCACGAACTGCAAGGTGTTGAATTGTCAGACAATAATTGTCATATTGTGGACATATATATGTTAGAGTGGTCAAATCACTTCGTCAACACTCACCCCGAATTCCATGTATTAATTCTCGCGCTCGCATCCGGGCTATAGCTGAAAGTTGACGAAGTGATTTGACCACACTCTCATATTAGCCATATTATTGTGGGTTGAAAAAGTCAGGACCATAGATGCTCTCAAGTTGTAAGTGAAAACTTAAAAAAAAACAGGAAACATTTCGCCTGACCTTGTCTGGATTTCTACAGGTTCCTTGTTGCATCCTAATCGCCTTCACATGCGACCAAGCGTCACTGGTGTGCATTTGTTGGTTGAATGCGTGACACACGAGCGATGCGTTGCGTTTGTCACGTGATGTGTGAAGGTGGACGAATACGTATTTGCCAAGGAGATGATACATTTGGGGCGAGATCAAGCACTTTTCGATCTGAGCTGGTGCCTGCGCAGCACAAATGGGAATGTTTAGTCTGGGGGTGCGCAGTCTGAATGGATCACCTCCGCTCACCAATCTGCATGCGGAACGAAACATTTGAACAAAAACAAACCAGAGATCGCTTGTGGCGGCTGTGCTCAGCTCCCATTGTGAAAACTTGTTGAAGCGAATAAACGTTGAAGACTGGAAATGAGAATACACGAAACAGAAGATGACCATCAGAAGCGAAACCGCAATGGTAAAAATTAGTCAGGCATGTTTGTTGGGCTTGTGTAATGCTGTGTGTGACTTGCACAACAACATCACACACGCAGCACAAACCGGTTTTTTTTGTGTCGCAACGCATATGTAGGTGCACCAATGAAGGGTATAATGTGCTGCGCGGCGACATTGTCTAAGTTTGCGCTGGACAGAGTTCCCACCTTGCGCAACCAGAATTTACTGTACACACTGTAAAGTGCGAGTGCAAAAGCAAAAGTCACTTATTCCAGCCGAACTTTATGTCCGATTTATGCATTGAACAGCCGTGTTGTTTGCACGATCACGCACCACAGGCTCAGACACTCGCTGGTAAAAATGTTTTGAAGAATTTTCCTGACCAAATGGAAACGAAATGAAAGCAAATAACTGATGGTTCCCGAAAATTTAAAAAAAGTTCCATGAAAACGACTGTCCGTGCCAAAACTGTTTGTGTATTTAAATAGATTCAATGGGTGATATTTTCGAAACGGTGTAAAGGTCAGTTGGGTGTAAAGGTCGGTGGAAAGCTCGGTCGACAGCTCAGTGTGATAGACCTCGGTGTAAACTTGAAACATTCCACGTTAATAACAGGCAATGTTTTACGTTTACACCGAGCTACGCCGACCGAGCTTTCGACCGAACTTTACACCGACCTTTATACACCAACTGACCTTTACACCGTTTCGAAAATTCCACCCAATGAATTAATTGATAAATTAAATTGGTTTATCGTCCTTTTCGGCAACCCCAGCCACAAGGATACGTTATGCATACACTGTAGTTGCTGGAAATTAAATAAGATTTAGCACACATACTGTAATTCAATTGCTGCGCAAAACATCCTTGATGATTGGTAGAAAAGCAGATCCCTCAAATGAAGCTGCCTTTTGGGGCCAGTTTGGGTTAAAGTGATTTCAGAGAACAAGACGTTGGCGTCTTCTTGTCGATCGGATCAATCAGAACGATTGGACTGCGGAACCTTATTTTCAGGACATTTATAGAAGCAATATGTTGAGCACTGGCGGCAGCACTTGGATGAAGTGCCCGTCCGCATATTATATCCACGTTTTTGTCCTCCAAATGTTCACTGGTGATCACGTCATATGATAAGGGTTTCGATCATCAATTACACCTGGTTAAGCTGGGTTGCGTATACCTGTCCTCCTGTAGACACTTGTCTGAATGACAAATCTTTGCTTTGTACGTGAATGGTGCGTATGATGGGGTTCGAGCCCTGACCAGTGTTGTTCCGTTGGACCATGGAACAAATGTTGTTAGCCTTTCGAAGTCTTTGCCGAGAATCATATGAGATGCTCAAAACAAAATGCTGTTTGTTAATGCGGATAAAAATGTCCACACGAGGACTATGTAGGACCCCACCTTTACGGCAAAACTGCCACGTATTCCATCTCATGAACATGAAACTTGCAAACTACAGCCACGACACGTGACGCTTCTGCGGTCAAATTTTGCACTGAAAAATCGAGAAATTTTGCACAGCCCTTTATCTGAGATCACAATCACTTCACCATGTCTCTGTTGTACGGCAACGGAAGTTCGACAGAAGCGACTGCGGCGACCGCCAAACAGTACGACACGCTGAAAGTGATTGATAAACATCGAAACATCAAGATCATGATCAAACTGCTCCAACTGACCAAAGCGAATGCGTACGCGAGTCTGTGCCAACAGCTGTGCAGTGCACTCGGACTGGCAGCAGACATGGCTGACAAGATTCGAATCACAGTGCAAGGCGAGCGAACAGTTGATGACTTTTGATGAAGTTGTCATTATTATACTCGGACAATGCTTTTGGGAGAAACTTCAAACGCGTTGCCTGATACGTAAAGCGCACGCAGCTCGCGCAGCCAGCTGAGTTTCATAGGATTTCGCAAATCGCTACGCTAGACTTGTGTGTTGAGTGGCCAGCGGTCACGTGACGGCTGCAGCTAACACACGCATGATGCGCTTTGCGGATCAGGCAACGCGTTTGAAAAGTTTCTCCCAAAAGTATTGTCAGAGTATACCTACATGTACACCCACTGTGAATCTTACCAGGGTTGGGCAAAAAAAACGACGGCGTTTTTTCTTAAAAAAACGACGTGTTTTTTAAAAAAACGCCTGCGTCGATTTTCGTTTTTTTAAATCCTGAATTTCCTTGATTTTCCCTGATTTTTCAGGGAAAGTACCATGATTATCAAGGAAAATCAATTTTTTGTCCCATTTTTTTCAAAAAAATTTCGACCAATTTTTACTTTGTCGAGATACGTCGATATACGGAGTTTGACTTTCAGTGATAACCCCGGCCAAAGTTGGTCCCACGATGCGGGTCTGATATGGGATCTTAGCAACTCGCTAGAATATGGTTGAAACCTGTTTATTTTGCCTCAGAACACATAGAATGACTTCATTTAACCACGTTTTCTTCCCAACATGAGCGTTTTCCAATTTTTTTGGGGGCATATTTTGGTCATCTGGGCGTTTAAAAAAAAACGTTTTTAAAAAAAAAACGTTTTTTTTAAAAAACGATTTTTTGAAAAAAAAAGTTTTTTGCCCAACCCTGATCTTCACATGCAATATCAGAACAAACAATTAACCAATGTCAAACAGTTCTGCTCGGGCAAGATAGTAGGACCAGAGGCAGACAGGTGAAACATTTGCTTCAAATAGGGTGGTCACAGGAAAAATAAAAAAGTTAAACAGGAACAAACTGGAACAAACTGGAACAAGCGAAAAATATAAAAAGGAACAAACTGGAACAAACGGAAACAAACTGGAACAACAGAATGCGTTTGTTCCCGTTTGTTCCAGTTTGTTCCAGTTTGTTCCTGTTTATCCTTTTTATCCGAAATGCACTGGTCAGGTGGAACCATAATCGTAATATAGGACAAAATTGCCCACAGGTTGAAGTGACCTCCATACATGTGCGAGCGACTGAATATCCCAACGATGTGTGGTGAACTGGGGGTACCAATGTAACATGGGACGGAATTGCCCCAGGTGGCAGGATAACCTCCATGCACGTGCGAGAGACTGAATATCCCAACTATGTGCGGGGATCTGGGAGTACAAATGTAATATGGGGCGGAATTGCCCCAGGTGTCAGGATAACCTCCATGCATGTGCGGGAGACTGAATATCCCAACTATGTGTGGTGAACTGGGGGTACCAATGTAATATGGGACGGAATTGCCCAAAGTGGCAAGATGACCTCTATACATGTGCGAGCGACTGAATATCCCAACTATAAGCGGGGATCTGGGAGTACAAATGCAATATGGGACGGAATTGCCCCAGGTGGCAGGATAACTTCCATGCATGTGCGGGAGACTGAATATCCCAACTATGTGTGGTAAACTGGGGGTACCAATGTAATATGGGACGGAATTGCCCAAAGTGGCAAGATGACCGCTATACATGTGCGAGCGACTGAATATCCCAACCATGAGCGGGGATCGGGGAGTACAAATGCAATATGGGACGGAATTGCCCCTGGTGGCAGGATAAACTCCATGCATGTGCGGGAGACTGAATATCCAAACTATGTGCGGGGATCTAGGAGTACAAATGTAACATGGGACGGAATTGCCCCAGGTGGCAGGATAACCTCAATACATGTGCGAGCGACTGAATATCCCAACTATGTGCGGGGATCTGGGAGCACAAATGTAATATGGGGCGGAATTGCTCCAGATGGTGATATGACTATCATACACGAGTGAGCGACTGACTTTTTATGCACACAAAAACGTCGTGACATGGTAGTGAAGCTGACAGACACACGGTGAGCAACTTTGGTCTCCTCACATGCTGTATACCCACGGCATCATTTACAAATTTTCGAAGGCAGAGCCAACTTAAGCTTTCAGTTTGTGTGTTTATGCACACAAAAACGTCGTGAAACGGCAGTAAAGCTGTCGGACAAGCGCTGAGCAACTTAGGTCTCCTCACACAAACCCACGACATCATTTACCATTTTACGAAGGCAGAGCCAACGTAAGCTTGCAGTCTGTGCGTTTATGCACACAAAAACGTCGTGAAATGGCAGTGAAGCCGTCAGACGCACGGTAAGCAACTTAGGTCTGCTCACACATAACCATGACATCATTTACCATTTTTCAAAGGCAAAGTCAACGGAAGCCTTTAATTTGTGTGTTTGTGCACACAAAAACGTCGTGAAATGGCAGTGAAGCTGTCAGACGCACGGTAAGCAACTTAGGTCTCCTCACGCGTAACTACGGCATCATTTACCATTTTTCAAAGGCAAAGTCAACGGAAGCCTTTAATTTGTATGTTTATGCACACAAAAACGTCGTGAAATGACAGTGAAGCTGTCAGATACAGGCTAAGCAACTTAGGTCTGCTCACACATAACCGCGGCATCATTTACGATCTCACGAAGGCAGGGCCAACTTAAACTTTCAGTTTGTGTGTTTGTGCACACAAAAACGTCGTGAAATGGCAGTGAAGCTGTCAGACACGCGGCAATCAACTTAGGTCTGCTCACACATAACCGTGACATTATTTACCATGTTACGAGGGCAGAGCCAACGGAAGGTTTTTATTTGTGTGTTTATGCACACAAAAACGTCGTGAAATGGCAGTGAAGCTGTCAGACGCACGGCATGCAACTTAGGTCTCCTCACGCGTAACTACGGCATCAGTTACCATTTTTCAAAGGCAAAGTCAACGGAAGCCTTTAATTTTGTGTGTTTATGCGCACAAAAACGTCGTGAAATGACAGTGAAGCTGTCAGATACAGGCTAAGCAACTTAGGTCTGCTCACACATAACCGCGGCATCATTTACGATCTCACGAAGGCAGGGCCAACTTAAACTTTCAGTTTGTGTGTTTGTGCACACAAAAACGTCGTGAAATGGCAATGAAGCTGTCAGACGCACGGCATGCAACTTAGGTCTCCTCACGCGTAACTACGGCATCATTTACCATTTTACGAAGGCAGAGCCAACGTAAGCTTGCAGTCTCTGCGTTTATGCACACAAAAACGTCGTGAAATGGCAGTGAAGCCGTCAGACGCACGGTAAGCAACTTAGGTCTGCTCACACATAACCATGACATCATTTACCATTTTTCAAAGGCAAAGTCAACAGAAGCCTTTAATTTGTGTGTTTGTGCACACAAAAACGTCGTGAAATGGCAGTGAAGCTGTCAGACACGCGGCAATCAACTTAGGTCTGCTCACACATAACCGTGACATTATTTACGATTTTACGAAGGCAGAGCTAACGGAAGCTTTTAGTTTGTGTGTTTATGCACACAAAAACGTCGTGAAATGGCAATGAAGTTGTCAGACACGCGGCAATCAACGTAGGTCTGCTCACACATAACCGCGACATTATTTACGATTTTACGAAGGCAGAGCTAACGGAAGCTTTTAGTTTGTGTGTTTGTGCACACAAAAACGTCGTGAAATGGCAGTGAAGCTGTCAGACGCACGGTAAGCAACTTAGGTCTGCTCACACATGACCACGGCGTCATTTACCATGTCGCGAAGGCACAGCCGACGTAAGCTGTCAGCTTGTGTGTTTATGCACACAAAAACGTCGTGAAATGGCAATGAAGCTGTCAGACACGCGGCAATCAACTTAGGTCTGCTCACACATAACCGCGACATTATTTACCATGTTACGAGGGCAGAGCCAACGGAAGCTTTTTATTTGTGTGTTTATGCACACAAAAACGTCGTGAAATGGCAGTGAAGCTGTCAGACGCATGGCAAGCACTTGGTCTCCTCACGCGTAACTACGGCATCATTTACCATGTTACGAAGGCAGGGACAACTTAAACTTTCAATTTGTGTGTTTGTGCACACAAAAACGTCGTGAAATGGCAGTGAAGCTGTCAGACGCACGGTAAGCAACTTATGTCTGCTCACACATAACCGCGGCATCATTTACCATGTTACGAAGGCAGGGCCAACTTAAACTTTCAGTTTGTGTGTTTGTGCACACAAAAACGTCGTGAAATGGCAATGAAGTTGTCAGACGCATGGCAAGCAACTTAGGTCTGCTCACACGTAGCCACAGCATCATTTACGATTTTACGAAGGCAGAGCTAACGGAAGCTTTTAGTTTGTGTGTTTGTGCACACAAAAACGTCGTGAAATGGCAGTGAAGCTGTCAGACGCACGGTAAGCAACTTAGGTCTGCTCACACATGACCACGGCGTCATTTACCATGTCGCGAAGGCACAGCCGACGTAAGCTGTCAGTTTGTGTGTTTATGCACACAAAAACGTCGTGAAATGGCAATGAAGTTGTCAGACACGCGGCAATCAACTTAGGTCTGCTCACACATAACCGCGACATTATTTACCATGTTACGAGGGCAGAGCCAACGGAAGCTTTTTATTTGTGTGTTTATGCACACAAAAACGTCGTGAAATGGCAGTGAAGCTGTCAGACGCACGGCATGCAACTTAGGTCTCCTCACGCGTAACTACGGCATCATTTACCATGTTACGAAGGCAAAGTCAACGTAAGCTTCAGTCTGTGTGTTTATGCACACAAAAACGTCGTGAAATGACAGTGAAGCTGTCAGATACAGGCTAAGCAACTTAGGTCTGCTTCCATATAACCACGGCATCATTTACGATCTTACGAAGGCAGGGCCAACCTAAACTTTCAGTTTGTGTGTTTGTGCACACAAAAACGTCGTGAAATGGCACTGAAGCTGTCAGACGCACGGCAAGCAACTTAGGTCTGCTCACACGTAACCACGGCATCATTTACGAAGGCAGAGCTAACGGAAGCTTTTAGTTTGTGTGCTTGTGCACACAAAAACGTCGTGAAATGGCAGTGAAGCTATCAGGCGTACGGTCAGCAACTTAGCTCTGCTCACAGATACCCATGACATCATTTACCATGTTACGAAGGCAGGGCCAACTTAAACTTTCAGTTTGTGTGTTTGTGCACATAAAAACGTCGTGAAATGGCAGTGAAGCTGTCAGACGCACGGCAAGCAACTTAGGTCTGCTCACACGTAACCACGGCATCATTTACGAAGGCAGAGCTAACGGAAGCTTTTAGTTTGCGTGCTCGTGCACACAAAAACGTCGTGAAATGGCAGTGAAGCTACACAGGCGTACGGTCAGCAGCTTAGTTCTGCTCACAGATACCCATGACATCATTTACCATGTTACGAAGGCAGGGCCAACTTAAACTTTCAGTTTGTGTGTTTGTGCACACAAAAACGTCGTGAAATGGCAGTGAAGCTGTCAGACGCACGGTAAGCAACTTAGGTCTGCTCACACATGACCACGGCATCATTTACCATGTTACGAAGGCAGAGTCAACGTAAGCTTTCAGTCTGTGTGTTTGTGCACTCAAAAACGTCGTGAAATGACAGTGAAGCTGTCAGACGCACGGTAAGCAACTTAGGTTGCTACACATAACCACGGCATCATTTACCATGTTACGAAGGCAGGGCCAACTTAAACTTTCAGTTTGTGTGTTTGTGCACACAAAAACGTCGTGAAATGGCAGTGAAGCTGTCAGACGCACGGTAAGCAACTTAGGTCTGCTCACACATGACCACGGCATCATTTACCATGCTACGAATGCAGAGTCAACGTAAGCTTTCAGTCTGTGTGTTTGTGCACTCAAAAACGTCGTGAAATGACAGTGAAGCTGTCAGACGCACGGTAAGCAACTTAGGTCTGCTCACACATAACCACGGCATCATTTACCATGTTACGAAGGCAGGGCCAACTTAAACTTTCAGTTTGTGTGTTTGTGCACACAAAAACGTCGTGAAATGGCAGTGAAGCTGTCAGACGCACGGTAAGCAACTTAGGTCTGCTCACACATGACCACGGCATCATTTACCATGTTTCGAATGCAGAGTCAACGTAAGCTTTCAGTCTGTGTGTTTGTGCACTCAAAAACGTCGTGAAATGACAGTGAAGCTGTCAGACGCACGGTAAGCAACTTAGGTCTGCTCACACATAACCACGGCATCATTTACCATGTTACGAAGGCAGGGCCAACTTAAACTTTCAGTTTGTGTGTTTGTGCACACAAAAACGTCGTGAAATGGCAGTGAAGCTGTCAGACGCACGGTAAGCAACTTAGCTCTGCTCACAGATACACCCATGACATCATTTACCATGTTACGAAGGCAGGGCCAACTTCATCCTCGTGGTCGAATAGATCAATATCGGTCCGAATCGGTCAACATTTCGGCCACTGCGACGAAAATCGCCAGTATCGGGATCTCGATGACCCCGATGGCGTCGTGACCGTCGACCCGATCACTTAACTGAGTCCAAATTTCGCATCTCCGTAGTCGAAAACATCAATATCGGCCTGAATCGGCCAACATTTTGACCATTTTGAATAAAATCGCCAGTATCCGGACCTCGATGACCCCGATGGCGTCGTGACCGTCGACCCGATCACTTAACTGAGTTCAAATTCGGTATCCTCGTGGTCTAAAACATCAATATCGGCGTGAATCGGCCAACATTTTGACAATTTCGAATGAAATCGCCAGTATCGGAACCTCGATGACCCCGATGGCGTCGTGACCGTCGACCCGATCACTTAACTGAGTTCAATTCGTCATCCTCGTGGTCAAAAACATCAATATCGGCGTGAATCGGCCAACATTTTGACCATTTCGAATGAAATCGCCAGTATCGGGACCTCGATGACCCCGATGGCGTCGTGACCGTCGACCCGATCACTTAACTGAGTTCAAATTCGTCATCCTCGCGGTCGAAAACATCAATATCGGCGTGAATCGGCCAACATTTTGACCATTTCGAATGAAATCGCCAGTATCGGGACCTCGATGACCCCGATGGCGTCGTGACCGTCGACCCGATCACTTAACTGAGTTCAAATTCGTCATCCTCGAGGTCGAAAACATCAATATCGGCGTGAATCGGCCAACATTTTGACAATTTCGAATAAAATCGCCAGTATCGGGACCTCGATGACTCCGATGGCGTCGTGACCGTCGACCCGATCACTTAACTGAGTTCAAATTCGTCATCCTCGAGGTCGAAAACATCAATATCGGCGTGAATCGGCCAACATTTTGACAATTTCGAATGAAATCGCCAGTATCGGGACCTCGATGACTCCGATGGCGCTGTAACCGTCGACCCGATCACTTTACTGAGTTCAAATTCGGCATCCTCGTGGTTGAAAACATCAATATCGGCGTGAATCGGCCAACATTTCGACTATTTCAAAGAAAATCGCCAGTATCGGGACCTCGATACCCCCGATGGCGTCATGACCGTCGACCCGATCACTTAACTGAGTTCAAATTCAGTATCCTCGTGGTCTAAAACATCAATATCGGCGTGAATCGGCCAACATTTTGACAATTTCGAATAAAATCGCCAGTATCGGGACCTCGATGACTCCGATGGCGTCGTGACCGTCGTCCCGATCACTTAACTGAGTTCAAATTCGTCATCCTCGAGGTCGAAAACATCAATATCGGCGTGAATCGGCCAACATTTTGACAATTTCGAATAAAATCGCCAGTATCGGGACCTCGATGACTCCGATGGCGTCGTGACCGTCGACCCGATCACTTAACTGAGCTCAAATTCGGCATCCTCGTGGTTGAAAACATCAATATCGGCGTGAATCGGCCAACATTTCGACTATTTCAAAGAAAATCGCCAGTATCGGGACCTCGATACCCCCGATGGCGTCGTGACCGTCGACCCGGTCACTTAACTGAGCTCAAATTCGGCATCCTCGTGGTCGAAAACATCAATATCGGCGTGAATCGGCCAACATTTTGACCATTTCGAATAAAATCGCCAGTATCTCTGGGATACTTCGTACCACATGTACCAAGTGTCACTTGGGATGTTCAGTCCACTAGACCCATATACAATGGATAAAAAAGATAAACAGGAACAAACAGGAACAAACAGGTACAAACAAGCACATTCGATGTTAAAAAAGATAAACAGGAACAAATAGAAACAAACAGGATAAACTGCAACAAACAGACATAAACGGAAACAAACTGCATTAAACTCGAGATAAACAGGAACAAACTGAAGATAAAAAGGAACAAACTGGAACAAACTGGAACAAACTGGGGGACTTTTCAGTACTTAAGGACCGCGTTTGTTCCAGTTTGTTCCAGTTTGTTCCAATTTATGAGTTTGTTCCTGTTTAACTTTTTTATTTTTCCTGTGTTTTTTTTTTTTTTTTTTTTTTTTTTTTCGTTTGGTTTTTTTCCGTGCGTCCCTTCTCTTGCCGAAAAAGAAAGAAGGCAAGTACTCAACCGGTAGGGCAAGTCCTTGGCATTGCACGAACTTCAATCTATTTAAATGTTTCATCACGTGCCATTTTGATCATGTGACACGATCGCGCCGTAAGAAAGATGTGAAGCACTCGTTTTCATTCTACTAAGCTGCTCGCTGTTCACGCAATTTATAGAACTGCTTTAAACGAGCATTTCTTCAGCCGATCTAGACACAGACGAATCAGGCGGAGACGAGTATGTTATGTCGAAAGATGGAGTTTGTCGTTTGGTCAAAGGCGGGAAAAAGTCACGTGCGTCACTGTGCCCGCTTCTTATTTTATTTGCATGTCAGCTGAAACATCACGTGGCGCGATCGTGTGCCACATGACCAATCAGCGCACCACGTTGCTCTCATTTGAAACACGTGCAGTTGTGGACTGGAAGTCTGCTAGCCAACGCAACGTGGAGCGCTGTGGCGTGCAAAGCAGTGTGTGTCTGCACGGTTGCATATGGGTATTGGTCGCACAATGACCATATAAGAATTCATCAAATCTATCCTGATTTTCACGTTCAGTCACTGTTAACCGCTGTGCTACTTGTTATTCTCACAAAACATTTTCACCTGAAAATAATCTAGCAGATCAACCACGTTGCCGCAGGTCTGAAACATTCTCTTTACCACATGCATTGTGTGCGGTTGCGCAACGCAACGTCACCATCCCGTCACTTTCCCTCTTTACGATTCAGGAAAAAAATTTGACCAATTCTTATAAAGTCATTGTGCAACCAATATAAGTGTAACTTTGAGCCGCAGCCAGACTGCGTTCCCGTAGCTCAGTTGGTAGAGCAACTGGCTGTCCAGGCCTGGTGGCTGGAAGGTCGGACGTTCGAGTAATGCCGGGAGCATACGTTTGGTGTGGCGGTTCGGAGTTCACACAGTTTTTCGATATAAGAACAAAAAACAAAGCCCTGCTTCTGGCGTGTGCGCTGTCAAAGGTGACGAATGTCATCGTACGCATCGCTAGGTATCATCTCTATCGCCTGGCAGGAAATAAAATATAGCGATTCCGAACAAAAAATCTGAGTTGATAATCATATTCATTTCAGACGACGAATCTGAAAAACTGCCATTCACGGTGTTCACCGATCGCACGGCCTGGGACACGTTGGATGACGGATCGGTGGTGATGGTGGACTATGGGGATGAATGTGAGTGAATGGGAGTTGCTTTTATAATTTAAACAAGTGGGTCAAAGTTGCCAGGCCATAAAAGCCATAATCTTCACACACAGCACTTTTCATGTGCTTGTTGTCCTTGCAGCGCGCAAGGACGAAGAAAAGGGAAGGAAGCAAGACACGTGAAAAATCATCCAGATGCTGTAGATAATGATGAAGAAAAACAGATCTACAGTAGTATTGTTGATATATCATAAATGACTGCATCATAAGTTATACACGTAACAAAGCTACATTATTGTTCCACAGCAGTCGGAGTGACAAAATTAGACCTCACTAAGTGATTTCTCTTGGTGTACTCACACTGAAAATATTATGCAAAAAACGTCAGAAGGCAGTAATTCTCATGTCAGTCTGTTTTGTCAGTCTGTTCCCCGCAGTAGTTAAGAATTTCAACACTACAGCACAGGAAAAAAGAGACTGACATCGACAGACTGACAACACTGTATGGCATTATCAAAGAAATTTCCTGTTAGAATGCCAGCATTTTGACGTGAATGGTTAGTTTTGTTTATTTTTACATATTTCCGGCGGATGATACGCAACTGTGCGCCTGATCAGAAAATGCATACAGTACCCACGATTTATTGCTGCCCTCATTTGTATGCACCATATCCTACTTATTTTTAGGCTTTGGCTTAGGCAGTCCGGCGCAAAATTTGGGTTGCTTTTTCAGCTCATTCGCAGCAAGCAGCAAACAAGGGGGCAGCAATATTTTCTGCGAATGTATACTGACAAACAATCAAATTTTAAGGCTGGCTGCCTAAGCCAAAGCCTAAATATAGGTAGGATATGGAAAATACGAACGGAAGGCCATGATAGGCGGCATTTTATGATTGTTGTCGTCATCATTTTCAAACGCGAAATTTAAAAAAAATTAAAAATTTTCAATGCACGAACCCGGGACGTTTCGCGTCAAAGGCCCAAACACAAACTATTGGTCGCACAATGACTATATGAGAATCCATCCCCCTAATTTTCCTGCATTGAAAAGGCGGATATTTGGCATTTTTTTTCAAATTGGACCAGGTTTTGACAAGAACTTTGCATGCTTATCAGTGAGAAGAATGAGAAACACACGTGTGCAGAAGTTTCACCCTGAATTCTACGCAACCGAAATGGTTCGGGCTCGGGTTACTGTAGCCACGTATTACACACTTTGTGTGTGAAATCGATTACAGCACACACACGTTGATCACTCCCGATAAATAAAGCGGGAAAAGAAAGAGAAAATAACTCCTTGTCAAAACCTGATTCAATTTGAAAAAAATCGCCAGAAACCCTCCTTGCCGATGTAGGAAAAATATGGGGATGGATTCTCATATAGTCATTGTGCGACCAATACCAAGCCAAGCGGACGTTGCAGACAGCCTGCCAAACGGTCTATATAAATGCAATAATGCTCATGTCAGTCTGTGTGGTGTGCGTGTAAGCGTGGCATACGTGTGCCGTACACGTTGCTTGTGGTTACAGGCAAATCAGCCGTAGTTTGCAGTCTTAGCCCATACCGTATCACCCTGAATTCTTACACACTCAAAATGTTTCGGGTTACTGTAGCCTCGACTCGCGCGGTTAGCCGATAAACAAAACACACAAACGCACCCTAAATGTTTCATTATCTTTGCTCTTTCACACGCTAGCCACGCGCGACGTGGCTACAGTAACCCGAAACATTTCAGGTGTGTAAGTATTCAGGGTGATACGGTATGGTATAGGTCTGCAAGGCACGGCTGGTTTGCCTTTACTGTCACTGTGCTTCAATAAAGCAAGTCGCCAACACAACACGTGTCATTCGATAACTCAAGGTGAAATGATTTTTGAGCATTATTTTCACTTTCTGCTATGTACACAAAAGATCATCATTTTGCAAGCGTCGACTCGAAATTCTTTGCTTTGATCTCTTGCTGATTATATCTAAGAATCGCACGTACTGTAACATCAGACACAAATTTGTAAATCTGCACTGCGACTTATCCACTATTGCAGAGCTCTCCAGCTACGCGGCAACAACTTTAAGCAACATTACGTTCATCCAGCAAAACCGACATTGTGAAAAGCTGTGTTTTGGTCATTCGCTAGGATTTAGCCGCATTTTACTGACGAGATTACTTAGGTCTGGGGCATTCAAACACTCAATTTTTTCAAAAAATTAACATACGGGGAGGCCCAAATTTTTGCATTTGCATTTGCATTTTGCCCTCTAACATTTGCCCACATCATGCTTGCATATATGTAGTCAGGGAAACAGCGATGAACATAGAACCACAGAGACTAAAATGTGCTGGGTCAATCCGAAGCGACCGCCTAAACACAGACACTCAGACCAAATAATTGAAACATCACCCACCCAAATGCGCCACTCCCTGCATCGACCACGTCGCCTTCACCACGTGTCACTCACCGTGTTCGTGCCATTGTGGCTAACGTTGGCGTTGAGTGCAATGCCACCGTGTGTGCAGTCAACTACCGAAAAGGGTGGGTCAGCTGCTCTGGGCTGGGTTAAATCAAGATTTCAACATCTATTTGGCGAAAAACCGGGATAAGTAGATCATCCAGCCAGTTCTTGTATTCATTTCAAGTGATGGCTTCGAACAGTCTTCTTTTCGGTTATATACTGATGCACTTTCGTGCGATTCCGCACGCTGGGTTTCGAGGTTAAGATCTGTTTTCGACTGCAAAAAGCACAGTATCTTATTCTTCAGCTCCTCTCAACACAATTCTGCTTCTCCAAAAAGACGAGCCAAGAGTTCAAGCACTGCACATCGCAGAAAAGGATGATTCCGTTGAAGTTGACGTCA
>JASAMV010002511.1:0-16314 GCA_030248065.1 Rhynchonema sp. JSB1_4 | reverse complement strand
CAGCACTCTAAATCGAGCTCGTAGCGGAACTTGAGATCCGTTTTTGTCGAGAACGATAAAATATTTAGCGCTTTCGGCTCGCAAGCGAGATCGATACCGAACACACGACGGATGCAGATGGTGGTTTACAACGCATGGTGCTAGCCTTAGGCTTGTGCATACAGAAGACCGACATTTGGGTGCCTGAACCCAGGACCAACCGCAAACCAAACCACTACTCGCACGACGTGACCTCACTCGACCAGTACAGCAAAATTTAATTCAAAAAAACTAATTGCCAGACCCCTGGATAAAACATGTGGAAATGCTTAGATGATTCGCTAACAATGCAACGCGCTTTAAATTCAATAGCCATCCACATCATTTCAGTTAAAAAAACCCGATCGAAAAACGCCCTCCGAAATTTTATATTAGAACCCCTTCCAGTGACCAACCCTGATCTCAGCGCCCATCTGCAGCAAATGTACGACAATCCGAGCAATATTGCGGGCATCGTCCAATCCGCAATGTTCGCGTCCCTCGAACTGCAGTCCTATGAACTCCAACATGCCCTCGAGATTGCGCCAATCCGCCGTCCCGCCGCGAGGCAATGGACCCTGAGCTGGGCCTGCTGGCGGAACGCTGAAACATATTTTTGGCACACGTTGGTTATCAGTTTGATAGTTACTGAAATAGATAAACAACCAACTCGTTTTTGTCCGATTGATAAGTCTGGTGCGATGTTTGTTCAGTACCATCGTCTTTATTTGTCCCATCTTCAGCAGCCGCATTTCCATTTTGTTCTTGCGTTTGATTGGCATCGTTGGCCAGCTGCTTGTTGATCGCACCGGGAATCTTGCTGCTGCCATAAAATCCTGGAAAATATCAAAGTTGATAAAAAAAATGTCTTGTTTTTTACTGCCTGACAGCTCCTAACTGGGTATGAGACAAAAATTGGCCAAAACATTCGAGTTTTCAAGCTTACCGGTGAAAGTGCGTCTCAAATTCACATAATATCGATAATCGTGCGGTATCGTGTCCAAACCGCTGAATATGCACTGCATTTGGAAGAATTTGCCCATGTCCCACGGACTGAAAGGAGGAAACTTGATGATCAGAAATACTAGAAAAACGCCCCAAACCAAATTTAAAAAATGAAACATCACACGAACCCGTCTGTTACGATAGCATACTGTTTGTCAATGCCCAGCCCATGACTGATACACCATTCGCGGAATAGGTTCAGCACCTGTGCATGTTGTGTGTGATTGTCAAGATTTGATTTTTTTTCCATAAATTTATTGGACGTCTTGATACTCTCTGCGCTGAGAGATATTGACCAGCACTCTAATCCCAGAGATAAAACATTTTCATCAGACAGTGCAATAATTCTAACCGACCCAGCTTGCAAACAAGTATAACGGGAGAATGCCGAGAAGTACCCCCTCAGAGTCGCCCATCTACGGCCACTTACAGCGATGTTTTACATGCTTAGGGCTGATTTGGGACAGTATTTTTTCTGAAATCTCAAAATCCGAAGTGTGTCTCAAGGGGACTTATTTGGCATTCTCCGGCAGGTCGAAATAAAAAATAAAAATCGACCAAATTGCAATTCGCCTCCATCCATCAATCGATCAATTAATTGAATGATAATTGTTGAAAACAAAACAGTTCATGTGACAATGATGACAACCTCCAAGAATGTCGGTGCAGCATCCACGTCCTCCTGCATGATGCCCGTCAATTGACTGGCGAACGGGGACAGTTCGGGTCGAAGCAGGGGACGGACGAATGAACGGAACTCGTCAACCTGAATTTGTGCAATTCAGTCCGTTAACCATTGTGATAATAATATGGTTATCGTTTGATTTTCTTAATATTGATTGCCATTTGGTCTAAGCAGTTGATCGGTAAAACAAGATACTTTTCTCGCTGCCAGGAAACATTTCTCAGGCCACTTACTGCGCCAGTCTAATCCACTATCCACTCCCTTTGTAATAAACAGAACAACAGCAGCTCACAATCTTCTGTTCTTTGACATCCACCAAAATGGCGGGGAATTCGATGATTTCATGTTCGTATTCGAATACGTTGTCTTCGCACGTACATTCCAGGTCGATCACCTGAGAATTAAGCGCCAGGAGAAATGGCACAAGTTGTTTTATGATAACAGCGTCATGCGCTTTGTTTGCAATTTCTAACAAGCAACAATTCCTTTCGATAGTTGCATGTTTCATGTTAATGTTTGTTCATTTACCAGATGATCGGATCATACCTATCAGCTATCGCACCGGACATCATTGCGGTCTGTGCTTTCAAAAACAAAAAAATGTTTCATGGCTTCCGTAAGAAGAGGCCAACTTTTCGTGCCGTTATTGACATGGCGACATAATCCGATGCAAACGATAACAATAAACACACGAAACCATCATAAATTACGATCGCCAACCCGACTAACTACAAAATAGTCATAGAAATATCCAGTGCCACTTTTCGTCTTTCCGCCCATTCCCAACGCGTAGGCGCGCTGTCGACGGTAGTAGTCTTTGAGCAGTTTGCGCAGTGTCAGATACGGCAGTTGGGGGCTGCAAACACACACAGAATTGCAGCAGCCAATTTGGCTTACCGGTTATGAGGACTCGGATGCATTGTGACATATATAGTCTCCTGAGAGGGTCCGAAACTATATATGCAGCTTTAGACTGCTCTATTATTATAAAAATTGCTAACATTTATAAAAAACTAAATAAAACACTGCTATACACTCCTTCTACAGTGATGTGGTTGGGGTAATACCCCCCAACTGCCAGGTAGTTTTCTTGCTCCCGAACCCATACCCCCAAACTGGCTAGCTAGCTTTCTTGCTCCGGTCATCAAGTCAAAAAAGTGTTGATTTTAGTGTCAAAACGACCATTTTATGGGCCAAACTGGTCAAATTCCCTCAAATTTTCTCTCACATGCACAGAAATACGCATTTTGAGGCTTATTTTAGCATAATTTCGACCAATTTTTATTACCCTTGTTTTTGACTTCTGGACCAATACCCCCCAAATACCAGGCTAGGTAGCTGGCTTTCTTGCGCCGCACCCCTCCAGCTAGCTAGCTTTCTGGCTCGGACCAACTACATCACTGGGTTTCTATGACTAAAAATATCATAAGAAAACACAAAATTGTTGAAAAAGAGGAACGAACGGATGTCGTTGTCGCACTTGATTCAATTGACTGACAATCTCTGACTTTGTCATGTTGTTGATCAGCGCCATTTTTCGAGCGAACACTTTTGGGTCGGCAAAGTCCTGGAAATCGATCAGTACGTGTGTCGAAACAGCAGCTATTATCATCGGTGGCAAAAAATGACTCTCAAAATTATTTGTGCAACCCAATTATTGTTCAGCTGATCAGGTAAAATTACTTTTAAATCTAAATTTCAGAACTACACTATTGCAATCTGTGAAACTGGGATTACCACGGTGACCAAAATGTGTCACTGAGGATGTGGTGTACTAATAAAACACATTACGGACAGAACAATGCGAAGTCTGCATGAGAGTTGAAACAGATCAACAGACACCCTTTTAAAAAAAACATTGAACGCTTCGGACAAAAACAACATGAACCGAGAACTTTAGTCTGTTCGACCATTGCTGCACAATTAAAGCTTCTGAACATTTTTAATCTGCATATGATGTTCCAAAACTCACATGGCATAAACATCCTTGACTACATAGTTAAGCTAAGCTTGCATGATTCGCCCAAACCAAAACGGACACTAGGAAAAAAGTGCCGGAGGCAGCGCCGTATACCTTGGTTGTGGTGCCCACACGTTGTCACTCTGTTTCTGATGATATAATGGGTCAAAACAAGCACCTTGTCCTCTATGCAGTATTTACGTCAGTTTCTGATGATATAATGGATCAAAACAAGCACCCTGGCCTTCATACACTTTTTTTACACAGTTTCTGATGATACAATGGGTCAAAATACTAAAGTATAAATACAAAATGAGAAAGAAAAGTACTCGATGAAGTTGTTTCAAAATCCCACCAAACAAACAACGCCCCAGTCCCAACTCAACGCACATATCGATGATTAGCATTCTTCAAGTTCTCCTGGTCGTGTCTAGGTTGTCTCAGGTTGTAGGCACGTGACGGGCGATGGTCGGCTGTTGACGTGCTGGCTGCCATTTTTGGAATCTTTGTTCTTGTTTTCCTCTCAAACAAATCGAATCTGGTGAATAAATGCGCGAGTTTTTTTTCCACACTCACGAGTCATGAGTCAAACAAATGATAAGGTAGTTGAGATGAACGCTGTCGAAAACAGCTGGACGCGATAATTTAACATCACCCTAAAACTCATCACAACTTCATGCACAGTGGGTGGAATACAGACCAATTTAGTTGCGGCACAATAGTTAACAAAAACAGATGAAACAAATTTGCCTTGGAGCGAATATACAATTTTCTCAGATAAGAACGAAAACACTACCATCCGGAAAAATCACTGAGGCCCTGTTTCAGCTTCTTGACTTTCTTTCTCACTGGTTCATCAGTGGTGCTCACAAGTTCGCTTTTGCCACTTGAAGATGACGACTGTTTTTCAGCAGCGGTCTCAGTCGGAGGCTTGATGTATTTGCCCACACCCGGTCTGAAAATGTTAGACAAAAATGAGCAATGATAGAGCCTGTTCGAAATAACAAATTGAGCAACAAATAAATGCTGCGACAACATGTAATTTTCTGGTCAATAATGTCTTTGGTTGCTTATTTTCTAACGATATGCAAAATACAAGTGAAAATGTTGTTTTGTTTTGCGTTTTATCCATGTGAAAATGTTTTAGAGATTGCATAATAATCTTAAAAAAGAAACCAACTTCACTCAGAGTTTTATCGGCATATCAACAACCTGAACAAACGAAACAGGAAATAAATACGCACACACAATAGGGCACCGCATCAGCAGACTTTTCTTGAACCACTCAGTCCCGTTTTGTGCCTTGAGAAATGCGGCCCCTCTTCGCTAAACATTGCCAAACCGTAAATTCCACCAAGTTGACGCAACTAGTTCATGTATCACATATTAAACAATTTCGTGCGTGAGCCAAACCACCAACCGGTACGCTTTCGGTGCTTCATCCTGTTTGTCCCGCTGCCGCGCCGCAGCCTGCACATCAGCTTGTTTCTGTTCAGCCAACTTCTTTCGTTCCTTCTCCAGTTGTTCCTCGGCTTCGGCGAACGGATCGACGAAAATTTGGATGTTCAGAATCTTGATGCTTTCCTGAATGGTGTCTTGATAATATTTTGTGGGCAACTATAAATTTTCTTTTCAGTTTTATTTCCATTAAAACAAAATCAAAGCAACAATTATCGAGCGCAGTGGCATGTTGCATTTTTGTGATTGAAACGAAATATTTTCTGGGCAGGTGAGCGCCTTTGCAAGATCGTACTGTCATCCCATGGGTGTTGCGTTTTCGGATTTCATGACCCATTCGAACAACCATGTATTGAATAAATCACGTGAAGAACCCAATTTGGTGTCCGAACCGTAGGTCTGTCCTGTTCGTCGGTCTCAATCTTCTCCATCGCGTTCAAGGTCTCCAATCCACCGACCACTTTGCCGAACACCGTGTGTTTGCGATCTAGATGCGTGCACGACCGATAGGTGATGAAACTGCAAGTGAATGAAAATATTTTGATAAATCATGATAATTTAGGATTCACGCGCTTTGCAACAGGTTGAGTTGACAAGAATTATAATTGAGGAGCTGAATGATGACTTGAAACGAACTCATGAACTGGGAAATTAGACGCATTTGATCACTGATTAGCGCTCATTTGGAACGAAATTGTCATTGCAGCAATCCTGCTGAAAGCTGTCTTGTGACAGTCTTGAACAAGAAAACTTGCTAACGGGAACAAATATGCGAACGGTCTTACAATTGTGAGCCATTGGTATCCGTGCCAGTATTAGCCATACTCAATACACCGCGGCCGGAATGTGTGAGCCCCGTAACGAACTCATCCTTGAACGGTTTGCCCCAAATGGATTCACCGCCTCTGCCCGTACCGGTCGGGTCACCGCCTTGAATCTGAAATTGTGTGAGCATCAAAAATAACTATTCTTGTTAAAAAGGAACAGATTTTTTTCAATTCTTGATGGATATGTTCCGCGAACATCAAGAAAGGCGCGCTCAACATTCACGCGTTTTCACGAATTGGTTCACGAAGTAGTCAGTATCCCCTGTGTTTCTTACGGCCGAGCAACGTAAGAGCGCTCAAACCGCCTTTTCCCAGGGGTTGTCGATACTCAAAGCTTCCCAGAGCGGTTTCGAACCCCGGCACTGCATTCCGGAATGCACACGCTAACCACTGAGCCAGACAGTCGAAGACAAAAAATAGTTAAAGTGTATTATAAATCTTACAAACTGCCTTTTGCACTGCAACATCAGTGGCGGCGCTGTCTGCTAAAGAAAAAAATACCAAAAATTACCCATTTTCACCACAACCCACCATAAAGTGCTTGATCGATCGATGGAACACCGTATCGTTGTAATATCCCGTTTTGCAATGTTTCATAAAATTATCACACGCGATCGGCGTTTGATCGCAGAATAATTCGAGATTCAGCTGGCCGTGACTGGTAATTAGACGAACGTAGCCTTTCTTTTTCACGCGCTGGTATCTGCAAACAGTTTTGGACAAAGTCTATTAATTTTTATCACCGGATGGTAGAGGACGCAATGGTTAGTTTACAGCATCACCGTTGCCATTTTTTGAAATGAGGGAGCCTATATAAAGATAAAAGATACACAAAACATGGAATTCACCCACAATCCATTGTTTTTTAATTTTATAAACGAAACTGACATAAAATTCCCAACAAACCTGAGCGTATCCTCATCGAGCACCGCCGACTCTTGTTGCGTTCGCACGTCAACTGCGGTGGATGTCAGTGAAGCCGCCATTTTCCCCGTGCTGCACACAGAACAAAATGTACTTTGACACATAATTTGGTGGGAAATTTGAGTAATCAACGTAACTTAAAGGGTGTGTCTAACGTCTCTTAACCCCATGTTTTATTGGGTGCAATCGAAAGATGACCTCGACAGGCCGCCGTGTGCAAAAAACCGCGTCTTCTAGCTCGCTAAATCGCGAAGTATTGAGGGTTACTTTCCGAATTAAATCAATTTCCGGACACAAAACTCCAGGCGCTTTTGAGTGCGCGCTACTCACGTTTGGCGTTTTTCTGCTGAAACATTGCATCGCGGCTCAGCCGCCTATACAATGCACGTAGACGCTCAACACACACCGCTCTGGCTGCTGGCTTGACTGTGGACACAATGAATGTTTCATTTAACACATAGAAGCTGGTTTGTGTGTGTTTCGCTTCGTAGCTGTTTTCCGTCTGTTAGTTTGGATTTTTTTTTCCGGAGTTTGTTTTTTTTCGTAAGTAACCCTCAAGATTTCGCGATTTAGCGAGTCAGAAGATGCGGTTTTTTGCACACGGCGGCCTTTCGGGGGCATCTTTCAATTCCACCCAACAAAACATGGGGTTAGGAGACGTTAGACACACCCTTTAAGAAAACGAGCAGCACGTACCTGTAGTGAGCTGCATTTATACTATCAGCAATTGTCGACGACTCTTCTTTGGACGTCTGAAGACAGAAAAATCAACATAAATTCCAATACATGAATATATGTCACTCAACTGAGGCGAACAGCTCACCGAAGGTTTATAATCGCGCTCCAGTTGTTTGAGCGTATCACGCGTTTCAGCATTCACTTTCCGCAGATAGAAACTGCCATCTTTCTTCGCTCTTTCATCGGCAGCTGAAAATCGAGGAGCGGGTAACATCTGTTACGGAAGATGAACATAAAAAATAAACACCAATGTTCACACCTTTCTCTTCATCCGTCTTCAAATTGTATTTTACATGATGAAACTTCTCAATGTTGAATTTCTCGAGTTTGTCCGGATCCTGAAACTTCGATATCTCTTACAGCGACAGGTTCCACTTCCGATACTTCTGGACAAAATATTGCTTGGTGAACCTAATCGAGATTGTTGTCATTTTCTTTTAATCAACCAATCAACCTGAAGTGTGATCAGATCAGCGCGCGTGAACGCGTCATCGGTTAAGAGATCCTTCCAATGTTTCGGTTTGATGTTCAACTGTTCGATAGCTTCCCACGAGTACACGTTGCCTGAAAATCACGATTGGATCGCAAATTCATACACTTTTGAATACACATACATCACAGGTTGAAACAGCTTAGAACCTCATAAAGCAAAAATATCAAACTAACCAGATGTTTTCACGGCGACAATGTGAGACGTTGCAGTGAATGTTCGGTAAGTAACTGGACAGTGATATTCGCCTGAATTTTTGCAACAAAATTGTAATGTTTTTCCGAGATTGTCAGAACAGCGAAAACCGAGCTACCTTCTTTGTTCTTGTGATAATTCAAGCGAATCAGTGACTTGGCATCCATCTTCTCGCCCGTGACTGGATTGAGGCCGTATTTCTTCAGAAATGGCACTATGGCCCTGAAAATCAAACATTACACACCATCGTTAGCAGTAATGCAATACCAGTCAGTTTTGTCCATTTCGGCCTGTTTTCACAGACGGGCGAGGTGCCAGGCCTCGTCGGTGCGTGTGAACTTCTGTGGCCAATTGACCTCTAAACAGCACCACGAGCAGTGTAAAACAACACTTGCTGCGCACAAAGGTGCAAAACCCGGTGATAAAAAAACTGAAAGGGGTCTTAACAAAAAACAACAAACAACAGCGACCCCGACCCGAACGCACATCAAGTCAAATACAATGCCCTCTTTCGTGCATATGGGCACTTCGAATGGTTGCAATGAGTACGCACAATGCGTGAATGGCAACCGACGAAACTTGGCGCGCAACAATTTCGTGGCAGAATCTGAAAAATAAAACAACTCAAGTCAACCAACACTAATATTCAGGTAAAGGCTCTGGGAAAACGAAATAGAAACGAAATTTAATACATCACTGATCACTTGCCATCTTTGTGCCCTCCATACTGATTCTTCCACTCAGTTGTGGTCAGATACCTAAAAAACAGGAACACGCTTTAATAACATTACACTATTTGAATGTACCTATGTACCTAGGGGGGTTTGGGAGGGAGGTTAGGTTTTTGGGTGAAAATTTTTAATGTGTTTATTATGTGTGGAATCGTATGAAAACGCAATCTTGAATTTTGGGTAATTTGAGGTAAAAACCAGCCATTTTGGTCAAAAATTGTCACTTTCGGGGCAAAATCGGGGGGATACCTACTGTACCGGGGTGAAAATCGGGGGGATAGCTACTGTCAGGGTAGTACGTGGGGGGTGGGAGGGTCCCCCCAAATTCATCTATCTGTCGTCAACACTTTTTGATTTCATCTATCTATCGTCAACAACAATCGACCCAAAAAATGATATTTTTGACTCAAAATGGCTCAAAATCGGTGTTTTTCACCCCCAAATAGGCTAAAATTGCGCGCCACGCGCGGATTTAGCACATCTAAGTACATTTTCATTAATATTTACAGATTATTACCTACTTAGTACCAGTACCAGTGTAGTTCCTGGTCCGGAGGGGGAGATAGCGGACCCCCGAGGGAGGAAGGGGGGGAGATCCAAATTCAGGAAAGAGTCACTTTCTGGGGTTGAAAATTTGACCTATTTCTGCCCCTTTTCGGAAAAAATTCTTCATAAAAAGTGTATTTTGGCGAATTTTGAGAACATTGACCTGAAAATCACACATTTTTGGCCTAAAAATGCCCATTTTAAGCCTAAAATGCCTATTTTAGGCAAAAATTGGGGGATTTAGTGTACCCGGAGGGGGAGATAGGGCATGGATTTTTTAAACCAAATTTCGTAGCTTTTTAGCTACCAAATTTTTTGAAAAGCTAGTAAATTTTCAAATTTAACAGCCTAAAAGCTACTAAATTTTGTATTTAATCAAAAAAGCTAGTAAATTGGCTTTTCAGCGGCAAAAAAAGCTACTAAATTTTTTATTTTACTAGCTTCTTGCTACCAGCCCATTTTGAAAAAAAAAATAAACCCTGAGACAAGGAGATAGCGTACCCCCTCCCTTCCCCCCAGGAACTACACTGCTCAGTACACTATACTATACTATACTATACCTTGATTTTTGGCGACCCCCCACCATCTATCTATCGGCAACAAGTTTGGGTCGACCACCCAGATTTCGGACTTGGGTCATCTATCTGTCAACACATTTCGGGTCGGGTCCCAATCTATCTACCGTCAACACCTTGACCAAGTACTACACGACCTACTGTACCATGCCAAACATCGGGGGGATACCTACTGTACCAGGCGAGGGCGAGGGGGATACCTACTGTACTACCCCCCCCCCACCTAACACTGCTGATGGGCACAGCCGGTCCGGACTTTTCGCCGACTTTATCTGCCTCTGCTATACTTGCGTATTTTTCCGCAAAATATATTTTTGGAAAAAAACCGTCGTTTTTTTTCGGAAAAAAACCGTTTTTTTCCAAATATTTTTCCAGTACTTAAGGATACCCACGGTCCAAAAACGCCTATTTTGGAGAAAATTTTGTCTGGAAATGGCCTGAAACGGGCTAAAAATGCACTTGGAGATTAAAAGTGCTCATTTTGAATTATTTAGCACCGATTTACCGTAAAAACCTAAATACAGCCCCCCCGGAATAGAGCCCCCCCCCGTAATACAGCCCCCCCAAACAGGGGTCAGTGAATTAATAGAGCCCCCCCTTAAGTAACATCCCCTATATAGTAGTGTATTAAGGCTTGATAGTGGGTGCACAGGCACATTTATGCACGTCTGTTGTTCGTTCAGAGCACATAATATGTCTCTAATTGACGAATAGACACGAACAAATGCGATTACAAGCGAAAAAACATCCTTTCAAACCCTTTTTAGGGGTTTTTGGGGGTATTTCTGGGAACAATTTTTCAGGTTCGGGTCAGTGAATTAATAGAGGCCCCCCCGGAATAGAGCCCCCCCCCCCGTAATAGAGCCCCCCCAAAATGGGGTCAGTGAATTAATAGAGCCCCCCCCTTCTATTTAGGTTTTTACGGTACATTGGTTTTGACAACATCCTTTCGCAACTAGGGTTAGAGGTCGGGGGGGGGGGGGGTACCCGACACCCGACATCTCAGAAAAAAAGCCGACACCCGACACCCGACAGTTGCAAAAAAACCCGACACCCGACATCTAGTTTTTGAAAAAACCCGACACCCGACACCTGTTTTTGGACCAAAAACAGGCAAATTTTTGCTTATTTGCATCATTTGTGCAATTTTTGGCTCAAGTTACTGAATTCAAGTATTTTCACACGAAATAAACACCAAAATGTCACATTCTGCGTCATCGGAAACATTCGGTTCGAAGAAAATTTTCTCTCAAAATTCTTCTCTCAGCAAAACTGATGTTTTGAACCGTAAGTGTCGGGTGTCGGCTGTCGGGTTTCTGGTCCCAAAAAACCCGACACCCGACATCTGGGGGTACCCGACACCCGACACCTACACTTTTTTGGCACCCGACACCCGACAGCCGACACCCGACATCTCTCTAACCCTATTCGCAACCCTTGAAAATATCTCGGAAATTTTTGGAAAAAAAAACGTTTTTTTTCCAAAAGTTGCCACTTGGAAAAATTTCCGGAAAAATAAAAGCGTATTTTTCCGCGCCTCGGAAAAAAACGGTTTTTTTCGTTTTTTTTGGAAAAAAAACGGTTTTCTTTCGGCCCGCAAGTATAGCCTCTGCCCCGTTTCTCTGTCTCTCAGTGTGGTTCCTGGGGGGGAGGGGGTACCCCTAAGGTACACTAACCGCCGCGCCGGACCAGGAACTACCAGTGTAGTTCCTGGGGGGAGGGGCCCCCCCCTCGGGTACGCTATCTCCCCCTCAGGTGGTACACTATCCCCCTATCTCCCCCTCCGGGTACACTATCTCCCCCAATTTTTGCCTAAAATAGGCATTTTTAGGCCTAAAATGGGCATTTTTGTACCAAAAATGTGTGATTTTTACGTCAATGTTCTCAAAAGTCGCTAAAATGCCCTTTTTATGAAGAATTTTTTCCAAAAAGGGGCAAAAATAGGTCAAATTTTCTACCTCAAAAAGTGACTTTTTCCCGAATTTGGGTCTCCCCCCCCCTTCCCCCCGGGGAACGGGGTACACTATCTCCCCCTCCGAAAAAAACGGGGGGTTCGCTATCTCCCCCTCCGGACCAGGAACTACACTGGGAACTACCGTAAAAACCTAAATACAGCCCCCCCCCGGAATACAGCCCCCCCAAAAAGGGGTCAGTGAATTAATAGAGCCCCCCCCGGAATAGAGCCCCCCCCAAAGTAACATCCCCTATACAGTAGTGTATTAAGGCTTGATAGTAGTGCACAGGTACATTTATGCACGTTTGTTGTTCATTCAGAGCACATAATATGCCTCTAATTGACGAATAGACACGAATAAATGCGATTACAAGCGAAAAAACATCCTTTTAAACCCGGGGTATTTCTGGGAACAATTTTTCAGGTTCGGGTCAGTGAATTAATAGAGGCCCCCCGGAATAGAGCCCCCCCCCGTAATAGAGCCCCCCCAAAATGGGGTCAGTGAATTAATAGAGCCCCCCCCCTTCTATTTAGGTTTTTACGGTACACTGCTGTCTCTGTGACCCGTCAGGTACCTTTGCGAGATTCTGTCGCAACAATTCGCAACAACAGATAAAATTTGAAAAAAAAAATTTGAATTCACTTCACTTACAATTTGTCGCTTTGATGCTGTTTTTTGCCCATTTTTCAGCAGCTGCAGTGGGTCAGGCAGGCAAGATGAAACCAATAAGCGACGTTCCGTACACCGTCCAGCACAGCAGCACGTGCACAAAGCGACCCCGTTGATGTGATGATTAACGGTTGATCTCAGACGATTTTGGAGAGCAGAACAAGAACAGCAAAAGCAAACGAGACCAAAACGACAGTGGCAAACGAACGACACGACACGCACGCGCGAATTTAGAATTAATTTTTTTAATCTTGGGATTTCTCTTTTTATACGATCGGGAGGACGAGTTAAAATGGGTTGCGTATCATTACGGTCCAGTGCTCATTAGTGTCCAGCGCGCATTAGGGTCCCATGCTACACTTGGGTCCAGTAGCGTTACAGTAGTGTATTAACGCTTGACAGTGGTGCACAGGTACACTTATGCACGTTTGTTGTTCGTTCATAGCACATAATACGCCTCTTATTGACGAATAGACACGAATAAAAGCGATTACAAGCGAAAAAACATCCTTTCAAACCCCTTTTTAGGGGTTTTTGGGGGTATTTCTGGGAACAATTTTTTCAGGTTCGGGTCAGTGAATTAATAGAGCCCCCCCCCCGCCGGAATAGAGCCCCCCCGTAATAGAGCCCCCCAAAATGGGGTCAGTGAGTTAATAGAGCCCCCCTTCTAGGTTTTTACGGTAAGCCTCTTCTCTCAGCAATCGAATGCAAACATTGCGCGGTGCAGAAAAGAAAATGAACAGCCGTGATACGAATTTACGCACGACTACGATGCAGCGAATTTCTATGCGAGTAGAACTCTCAATTGAAGCGACCAATTTTTTTAGTTGCACGCATAAATGAATATTCTGATGGCTGTCAGGTCGTCGAAACGTAAAGGAACGAAAACATGGTCAGGTTTGTGAACTACATTGTCACGCTTGGTTTGAACGTCCGTCGCATTCTGTGTGTTCGGTGACGAGTCGTTTGGCGTAATGGACTGGCTTCATTTGTAATTGTAACGATATGAGCGTGTTTCGTAGCACCAGTTTTTATCGATAACTCAATAAATTGCATCACAACGGTGGATTTATTCCCACTTGGGGCTGATTTGGCATAAACGTCTGTTTTGAAAGTAAGAAGCTACCGACCGAATGGTGGACCATGAAGTCGGACGAACACTGGGCATTGAACGTTCGTGAGGGCGTAGTACGACGGAATGAACAAACGAATGTGCACGCTGCGGCTACCATCGTGTCTTGCAATAATTGTAATCACAAAACGCCTGGTGTCTGGAAACACGAGGAACATTGAGTGCATCATGCGCTGATATCCAAATGGTTCATGTCATATTGTTTCAATGATTCAATGTAGATATTGTATTGTTTTTTCTAATATATCAATGATCGCATTCGCTGAATGGCAGTGCACCAAACCAAAACACCCAAAGATCACGTCATCACGATCACACACAGGTCGTGGCAAGTCATCACGCTGTTGGCAAAGCAAGCAAGCTTCACAACTGAACAAACAAAAACCTGAAAAAGAGCATTGTGCTTGGTTTGATTCTGTTTTGAAAAAAATAAACGCTGCAAGGCATATCAGCCAATGGGCCTGGACACGGCAATAGCCATGTCTCACCATCCAGTGCTGTGCGTATTTTATACTCCGACAAAATACTGAAGGTATACATAACACGATGATGGTGACGTAATAAAAAGTACTGACGGAATTTTATTGTCATGTGACAAAAACAATGCGTCTTCTAATTTGGGTTCTAATTTTGGCAAAGGTCGCTCCGACAGGTACTGTAAGTTCGAATTTGTAGGCTGTTTGTCCTTGCACTTATTCAACGTATGTACTGTATAAATAAAAATATGGACCCAAAAGAAGTTTGCATTTGCTGTGGTGCATTATTTTTATTCGTCCCGAGTCATGTATTTGCTGCGCAGCCACTTCAACAGTCGGCGTTTCCAGTCCGGTTCTGAAACTGGAACCTGGTCGTGGCGCACTGGGCGATGAAAATGCACGCTTGAAAGAAGCGTCCATACAACGCGATGCCGATGAACTGACTGAAGGTAATTATAAGTAAAGTCGAGTTATTTGTTAGCCTCTCCCAATGATACGAAAGTTTAATTGGTAAACTTCAGATGATATTATCGAGCGACCAACGCGTCTTTTCAGCAGCAGCAATTCGAACAATGCAGTACTGAGTTTCATAAATTTATTTTTTTGTGCCAAAATCACAACATTTTCGCACAATTTCAGTTCCACGATAACGCCCAGTATCAACTTTGGCCAAATGGTGTAGTGCCATACGAAATTGATCAGGCGCTCTGTGAGGTTTTCACCTAATTTCCCGTCTCTAATTGCAGTAATGTTTCACCATCTGGCTTCAGATCGTGACAATCGCGCTGCCAGGGTGTTTGAGGCGCTCAGCCACTTTTCAAGTGTGACCTGTATTCAATTTGTGCACCGCAAACCGGGCCATACTGATTACGTCAGATTCATGGATGGCGGGTATAGAAGGTGCGGTCGTTTGCGAATGCACCTAAATTTTGGGCTGCTTTGGGTCAACCAGTTCACAAATGGGCTTCCGTGATAACAAGAATATCAAAGTTAGATGTACATAAGGTATCAATATAATGTGACTATTCGACAGAGCCAGACATTTTGACCGGCATCAGACTTGAGGATCGGTTCAGGAATTGGTCTTGCGTTGGTCACGTGACATTTTGTACCAAGAGCACGGTGATATTTACTTACAGTATACGTAGTGCTGATTTTGGCCAGCACGAAGGTTCATCCCAGACACCTAAAAAGCCTCTGGTCTCAGTCTCAGTTAGTCTCAGTTAATCCTGAATGCAAAGCCACTTGGCTCAAGGGAGGTCCGATCCGATCCATCGAGCCTTAACGGCATTCATATTTTCAACTGTAGTAGCTATAAAATGATATTTACGCACAGATGTTTCTCATACGTGGGTCGAG
Organism: Rhynchonema sp. JSB1_4; assembly: GCA_030248065.1. Lineage (NCBI taxonomy): Eukaryota > Metazoa > Nematoda > Chromadorea > Monhysterida > Xyalidae > Rhynchonema > Rhynchonema sp. JSB1_4. The sequence goes on along the minus strand of JASAMV010002511.1, from coordinate 571 downwards.
TGAGCGGCATGCAAGAATTGTCAGTCGGTCAGGGTTGCGAGGTCAAATTGGGCGTGGTGCTGCACGAAATACTGCACGCACTCGGACTCATACACGAACAGAGCCGACCGGATAGAGACGATCACGTGACCATCGTGTGGGACGCCGTGCATCCAAGTGTGTTTGGTAGCCTTCTTACAGTATATGTTCCTGTTGTGAAACATCAGCTTGTCAAAACGGGAATGCATGAAATGCATGAGTGGTCAGAATGATTAAACTTCTGGATATCAAAGCACTGGAGAAATTCCCGTCCATCTATCTGTGCAGTTCTCAAGTAAGCAGACAAGCGATAGTGTTTTGGGAGCACGAACAATTCGTGTTCCATCCACAAGCTACGACGTGCGTGGGCATATCACATTGGACACTGCAGGCAAACACCGAAATTTCGAGAAATACCCACCGGCAGCGGTGCACCCCGACTTGATTCGAGTTCCATACGATTATTCATCCATTATGCACTACGAGGCACAAGCATTCGCCATTGACGGTCAACGGATTACCATTGTGACAAGGGATGAAAGGTCAGCACGGG